>QKYT01000999.1:8557-22675 GCA_003550305.1 Glomus cerebriforme | reverse complement strand
TAAATATAAGCCTTTTTTTTTCTGTTAAATATAAGCCTTTTTTTTTCTGTTAAATATAAGCCTTTTTTTTTCTGTTAAATATAAGCCTTTTTTTTCTGTTAAATATAAACCTTTTTTTTCTGTTAAATATAAGCCTCTTTTTCCTGTTAAATATAAGCCTTTTTCTTCCTGTTAAACATAAGCCTTTTTTTCCCTGTTAAACATAAGCCTTTTTTTTCCATTAAACATAAGCCTTTTTTTCCTGTTAAACATAAGCCTTTTTTTCTGTTAAACATAAGCCTTTTTTTTTCTGTTAAACATAAGCCTTTCTAAGCCTTTTTTGTTAATTAACAAAATTTAATTATATATAGATAGCAAAAAAATGCAAATTATTTTTTTTTTTAATAATTATTATTTTTGAAAAATGGTATGTAATTATATAATTATATTAATGTATTATATATATATTGATTAAAAATAGAATATTTTATTTAATAGATGATGATAATATTTTAAAAGATACAATAGATATAATAGGTGATTCAGTTCAAAAAAAAAAGAAAAAGGTGGAAAAAAGGATAAACTATGGGATTGTTTTAATATTATAAATATTCCAAATAATTCTCACAAAGGCACAGTATGTAAATTTTGTACACAACATTGGAAATAAGGAAAGCCAAATAATATGAAATCACATTTAGCTTTAAGATGTTCTAAAGATACACATAGTGTTAAGTTAGAATATTTGCATGCAATATCAAGTAAAGATATTGACCAATTTACTCAACAGCCATTGAACAATAGAAGAAGATTTTGTAAAAAGTTTATATTTTGAATATAAATTACCTAAACAGACAGCTTTATCAACTACTTACTTAAATGCAGAAACAGCAAAATATTATATTAAAATCGAAGATCAATCAAAAAATTTAACTTTAGGTTAGAATTTATTTTAATTTATTTTTATTTTACATATATATTGAAATTTGAAACTATTTATTATTAGGAAATTGATTCATGGATTAGTCCTCTTGGTCAATGTATATATGCATTTATAATAATTACTCCTACTTGACATCAATATATATATATTCAATTGATGACTTTTCATCTGAATGGCACACAGCACAATTTAATGAAGAGCAAATAATCAAAGTTATTGAAAATATAGAAGAAAATAAATCTATTGTTACAGATGTAGAAGCTGCAATGCAAGCAGCTAAAAAAAGTATAAAAAACAAATATCCATATATAATGACAGTCAGATGTATAGCACATCATATAAAAGATATTATTTCTATTGAATGTGCTCAAGATACAATTCAAAAATATTAAAAAATTGTTTCATTTTTTCATAATGTACATTGGGCTGGAGCAGCATAGTATTAAATTGGTTAGTATTTTTTTAGAAATATTAATTTATTTTTTTTTTATTTATTTTTTATACTAATAATACTTTTATTTAATAAAGATTCTTAATGAAACAACCTGATATTTTTATTAATGCAACTAAAACTAAGCTATTATTTTAGATTGACAATTTTGGCATAATGTTGAGCAATTAAAACAAATTTTAAAAAAGCTATAAAAGCTCTTGAATTATAAATACAACAACATTAGCTGCTGATTGTTTTGTAGAATTACTTAAAATGGTACAAAAAATATCTTACATGTTTATATACTTATTCATCATTTGTTTAGTGATATACAGTAACTAGAGAAGGATGCAATCTTTAACCATCATCTTGCTTTTAATATTATTTACCATATTGGATCAACAAATGTATCAGTTGAAGTAAATGTATTAAAATCGTTAGGAAATGAAAAGTATTATGGATACTTTGGTTGAAAGGATATAATTGAATTAATACAATAGAACTGCAATAGAGAATATTTTTTTCAAACAAATACATATAATAGAATTTTTTTTTTTTAAAATAAATATTGCGCAAAAAATAAATGATAAATAAATCACATGATTGAAGTTAGAGACTAGTTTGTTTATTTTTTCGATTATTCAGTGTCAAGTGTCAGCATACATGTCTTATAAAAAACTCTTGTGTACAGTTATTAGTAAAATCTTCAAAGTCATGTTTTACTTATCCATTAGCGAGCCTGAAACATTGTGATTTTGTAGTTGCAGCAGAAATAAAGTGTGATTTACACAATTACATCATTCCAATTTGTCTCATTCATAGGGATAGTAAAAAACTGATTTAAAACATCCACGTGTCATCCCTACTTATTCATTGTAATTTGTTTCAATAAATTTATTTGATATTTATTAACAATACTGTTTGAAATCTAAAAGTTTTGGTTATAAACAAAATCTTTTAAACTTGCAAAATTACTGTATAATACAACTTATAATTTTATTGTTTATTTATTATAATCTTTGTTTCGATTAATTATAAATGCAATTTGATTCCTCCTTATTTAAATTTAATCATTAAATAACAAAGAATGAAATGAAACAAATAAAAATTTCCATACATATAACAGAAATGAATATGACGTTGTCATTGTTACATATATAATATTAATTATTATAAAAATTAAATGAAAAAATTTCTAAATTTGTTTTATTAAACGTGCACTGTTGTTTAACAGTGCGAATATGACTATACTTTCAACTTTAATTTTTTAATTGATATACAAAAATTTATGTTAATGGCAAAACTATTGTTATTAACATCTAATTTTCTTTTTTTTTTAGTTTACAATTGGATCACTTATACAGAAAACTTAACTTGAGATTCGTAATCAATCATCTTCATCACTATAATACTGATAATCACATGTGTATTTTTTAACTATTCCTTTTGCTTTATATTCTTTCATTACATTTTCTATGTCTTTACTACGAGAAAAAATTTGTAATATCATTAAATTTTTATCTTTCCAACGATCAAAAAATCGTTTTAAGGATCCTGATGAAATTGGTGATTTTGAAAATTTAAACTTAAATAGATTAGGGGGTGATGATTTAGCCAATATTTTAAGTAATTGATCCCAATACATAGTTACATTNGCAATATGTAATAATTCTAAATTTTGACAATTAATTAATAAATTTTTTAATTGTTTAGTATGTTTATATCCAAAACTTAATTTAAGAATTTTAAGATTTGGACAATTTTGATAAATAGCTCGAGTAATTCTTTCATTATCATTATCAGAATGATCATCAAAATCAAATCTTATTTCAATAAGATGTCCACTCGTATTTTCAATTAGATTTGCTAAAATTGNTAAACTTTCAATTGAAATTCCTTTAGCAATTAAAATTTCTAAGTAAGGTAAAGATAAATTTTTTAAACAATTCCATGTCATAAAATAATGATCAAAATTATTAGATAATTCTAATCTAGTTAAATTTATAAAAGATGAAAGAAATTTTGTATTGAGTGGAATAGCTGTCTTAATGTATTGTATATTTTTTACATGATTAATCAAGGAATTTTCAAGAATTTCACAAAATGAAACATCGACATGAGAAACTTCATTCAGAAAACTAATTTTTAATAATTTTTTTTGAGCTTTAATTAATTTAATAATATCATAATTGTTATGACGTATTTTGATATTAAGTTCCAATTCTTTAATTGATTTACATATTTCTGCTAATCCAGCTAAAACATCATCAGTATTACAACTAAGGAATTCTAATTCTGAAAAGCAATGTTGAGCTCCAGAAGTAAGTTGTATTTGAAAATCATATTGAGTATTTAAATAAAGATTTGTAAACTTTGTATTTTCATTAATAAAAAGATTAATTATTTCATTTTTAATAATTGGAATTCCAGATTCTGCATAAATAGCAATATTAATAATCCTTTCGATTTTATATAAGTTTAAATTTCTACAAAAACTAATATAGTTAAATAAAGGTTTTTGATATGACCTTTTAAAAAGATTAAAGGGATCAATATGTTGACTTAAATTATTTTTTGATTCATCTGATAAATGTGAAATTATTATATTTAATAATGATATCTCTTTTCCTTCCTTTAAAAATTTCCAAGGATCTTTCCATAAAATTGGAATAATTATTTCACACCAAATTTTATTAACTGAAAGACATGAATAAAGAAGAGACTTTTCATCATCTTGCAATTCTTGAAATATCAAATAAAGAATATCTCCATCTAATTTGGACATATTTTTATTAAAAGAGCTTTTTGTGAAAAATGGCGCAAATGTTAAATACTTTATATTGTACAGGTTGTACATCCTTTTTTTTGTGACACAAATATGTAAATATTACGTATTGATGATGCAACTTTCCGCACATCGGCACTAAAATTCCGTATATGTAAATAAAATTACGCTTCATTATCAACATTTTTAAATGAAAAAAAAATCATTACCTAAAAAAATTAATTTAATTTATTAGATAACATACAGTAGTCATCATCAAATAAAAAATTAATTAACAGACGGTTTTCATGACTTTTTGATTACATTAATCAATTTTTTTTTTTTGCAAAATATTAAAATTTTTAAATGAAAGCATAGAAATATAGGATAAATTGTATCAGCAACCATTTTTTCTAATTAAAAATTTACATACGATTTTTATTTTTGTATTTCGAGCTTTTGACGCAGTAAAAATTCATACAATATTGTTACACTGAATTTTGAAATTCTGGATGCATAAAATAAAATTTCTTTTTTAGTATAACATTCATTCTTTTTAATATTTATTATTTTTATTTACTTCATACGATAAAGTTTATTTTCAAATAAACTATTAAATTATTGTGAAGAATATTATCAAGAAAATAATGCTTGGGATTGGAATAATGCATTTAATGCACAACATTTTCAACAAAATTTCAAATATTGGACTAGTGGTAATGATGATGTTGTAGCCCAAACACTACCATGTCCTAAATCAAACTTGGGAAAACTTTATATCCGAAACTTGACCATGTCCCAAACTAACCCAGTCTTAAATGGTAGTTTGAGACGTCTTAAACATTTAAAATTTACTAGTTTTATTTGGGATATGGTTAAATTTCGGACATAGGATTGTCCCAAGTTTGATTTNGGATATCCCAAGTCGGATTCGGGACATGGTTACGTTTGGGCTACAACAATGATATTGATAAATTTATTCAACACACTCAGATATCAAAGCTGCTGATATTTATAGTTTTGGCATAATTATGTATGAAGTAATTTCTGGTTTACTCCTTATCATGATGTCAGTCCAAATTTGTATTTACAAACTTTAATTAATATTTCCTTTTTCTTATAGCTCATAGAAAATAATAAATGCTTCTCAAATACATTACTCTATGCCAAATCATTAATTAGTAATTTGGAAAAGAAAAGAGATGAGTTATCTATCCATTATATAAATATAGAATTGAATAAGTATGTCAAAACTTGAAAAATTTTACCGCTTAAACAGCAGATAATCATCACAATAGCTTTTTGAAATGGGAATCTATGATCTGTAAAACACTATACACATTCTTATCAAAAATATTCTTAACTGTTAATACAAATCACGATATCAAGTGATCGGTGGTAACCAGCTAAATTTGAAGTACTGGCCGAAATTAGGAAACTAAGCATGTGACTTCGAATGTTATAATATAGAGTTGTTTATCTTATAAAAAGAATATCATAACTAAAACATTTTGCAAGCGCAAACTATGTTGGAAAAAAATTTTAAAAGTAGGAAATGCGCATGCATAAATTTCTATAACCTTTTTTTATTACAAAAAAGAGACAAAGTAATACAATAAAAATTCTGGTAGACTTTTTTTGCGGTCATCATAATTGAACTGGAGTAAATGTTCACCATATTAATTGTACGTCAATTATGTTTGCTGTGTTTGCCAAAAAACTTTATTTTGAATCCATTCAAAATCTTCAAAATCTTCACGAATTTGATACTCACTATATTCATCAGCTATAATCCTTGAAATACCACATTTTTTAATAATTCCTTCTCTTTTATAGGTTTCTATTAAATCCATTAAGTCAATACAGTTAAAAGTAAACGACATAAGTTGTAATAACATAGGATGTCTACCTTCCCATTTATCAAAAAAGGATTTGAAGGATTGTAATTTAACCGACCAATAACTAAAATTAAATTTAACTTAAACAAACTAGTTGGTGATGATCTAGCTAATATTTCGAATATTTTATTCCAATCACAACGATCGTGAGAATATATAATCCATTTAATTGTTGACAATTAATTAATAATTGTTCTAATTCTACAATATTACTATTTCTAATTAGTAGTTTAAGATATTTAAGATTTGGACAATTTTGATAAATAGCCTGAATAATTCTTTTATTATTTTCATTATCGATGTTATAACCGTAATAATAAATTTTTATTTCGATAAGAGATCCACTTGTATTTTCAATTAAACTTGCTAAAACTCCGATTGGGAATCAATTCTTAAAATTTGTAAGAAAGGTAAAACACAATTCTCTAGACTATTCAATGTCATATTGCCAAGATTACCATCCAATTCCAATATTCTTAAGTTTACAAAAGTTGAAATTAAATTTACAAAAGATGATAGTTTACTTGAATTAGTTATCTTAAAATGTTTTATGGCATTTGCTCGTTTCATCATCGAATTTTCAAGAATTTTACATTGTGATTCATGATATAATGTAAGACAAATATGAGATAATTTTTTAGGGATTTCTATTAATCTAACAATCTCAGATTTGTTATTAAACTGCCCAATAGTAAGTTCCAATATTTTGATTGATTTACAAATTTCTGTTAATCCAGCTAAAACATCATCAGTATTACAACTAAGGAATTCTAATTCTGAAAAACAGTGTTGAGCTCCAGGGATAAGATGTATTTGAAATTCAAATTGGATAGGTATATAAAGGTGTGTAAATTTTGTATTTTCATTAATAAAAAGACCGATTATTTCATTTTTAATTTTTTTATGTTCTTTAAAAGGAATACATATGTCAAGTATCCTTACAATTTGTTTAAAATTTAAATGTTTACAAAATCTAATATAGTCGAAAAAAGGTCTCTGATATGAATTTGTCAAAAAATCAATGTCTTGACTTATGCTATTTCTTGATTCATACGATAAATGTGAAATGATTACATTTAATAACAATTTTTCGTTTCTTTCTTTAAGAATATCCAAGGATTTTTCTATAAAATTGGAATGATTATCTCACACCAAGTTTTATTGACCAAAAGGCATGAAATAAATGACTTTTTATCATGTAATTCTTGAAATATCAGATAAAGAACATCCCTATTTAACTTGGACATTTTACTTTTTTTTTTTTAAAAAAAAAAGACACTTATGGTTGAAATGATTGTTTAAATGGCTTATTATAACACAATGTGGCACATTATAACACATCTTTTATTATAGACATGTGATACGAAATTTACATTTTTTTTTATTTATTGGCGGACACACAAATTGGTCTTACCTAAATCTAAAATATCAGTCGTTTTTAACTGCGGCAGCAGACCAAGATTTTTATCATAAGAAATATGGTTTCCATTTCGAATCGGCGTATTAAAGAATCCAGATTATTGGCATCTAAAACTTGTAAATGAAAAGTTTTCATCCCGGTCCATAATTTTTTACTATAAAAAGTCGAGAAAAAAAATATGATACATTACCATGATACTAACATATTAAAATTTTTCATTATTTTTATCGTATGTTTTATTGTAGATAGATCTCTATAAATTATTCAAGAGTTTTAGACAAACAAGAGATGTTTTAATAACCCATTTGTGAGAATAGCAGAAGTCCTTGCTTTCTTAATTTAATCTTTACCATTATTGGTACAATTACCTTTTAGCTAAAATCTTCTTTATTTCTAAATAGATCAAAAAATGGAGAAATCAATATTTAAAAATCAAATTATTTTTTAGAAATTGAAAATGTGTTAAAATTACTGATATTTGAAACAAAGGCATCAAGAGTTAAAGCAGGTCGAGTTTTGGCATTTCCTAAATCCTAGCTAAATTCGAATTTACATATATAATACAAATGATATTCTTTTGACATGGACACAATTCCGGATCCGCATAAAGAATTTGTTTACCAGAATTAATAATATTGCATATTTTATATTTCTTCATTATCTTCGGATCTTCGGCAAAAAATTTGTAATACATAGCACAATGTTTTGATTGAGACCATGTAACATATAATTTGTAATATTTGTAATACATAAATATTCTGTCTAAATCTATTGAAACTATGTGATCGATCGATCTCTGCATCCATATGTATAAATATACCATTAGGAATACTACTTTTCAAACTTAATTTTTTTTTTAATAAACATTTAAAATTTTAAAATTGAAAAACTTTGAAATTATAAAACATCATGTCATCTCAAGACAGTGATAGTGATGATTTAATGGAATTTGAAGAGAATTTATATGATAATAATGAAGTGGATGATAGTAGCGATGAAAATGATGATTTTAATAGTTCGGTTGAAATGGATATTGACTTGACTTCTTATTTGAACGAGTTTAATAAAAACTTGCAGCGTAAAAACAACACATTAGATAAGATATGTGAAAAGTGTGGTGAAGAATATGATTATGAATGGTGTGTATCATGTCAAATAAATGATTTAAAAAATGATTTTACAAATTGGACCAGTGGAAACAAAAGAATTGATGATTTAATTCAAAGGATGCAATTAAATATTCGTGACACAACTGATATAGTGGTTGAATGGATACCATATCATCAACTTTATACCATTAATAAAATAAGCGAAAATGAATTTGCTACAGTATATTTAGCAACATGGAAAGACGGTCCATTATGTTATGATGATGATGAAAATGAACTTACAAGAGAGTCAGATAAAATGGTTAATTTAAAATGTATACATAATTCATGGCACATAATTGGTGAATTTTTAAATGAGGTATGAAATTTCTTAATAAATTTTTTTTAGTATTAAAATTCATACGCTGGGCGTCCTCTATGATAATGCATATATAAAATTCAAAAATGGCATTCTAAACCTTTTTTGACTTTTAAGTAAAGTATAGAGTAGAAAAAAATATGCATATTATGTGATCTTTAAAAGCTATGTAAAAGATGTATAAAGTTTGCACTGTGTTTATTTAAATAATCAGAATTTTAACAATTTTATGTGATTATAATATTTTATTTCCGTAAAAATATCATTTTATTTTCTTTTTTTTTTAATTTTTCTATTTTTTTCTCATTATTTAATAGGTTGAGAAATATTCAACAAGTTTTTATGACGAAGAGCAACAAATATATGGAATATCTCAGGATCCAAATACAAATGACTATATCATGGTATTACAAAATGGATATTGTGGAGAATGTGGTGAAGAATATACTAATGAATGGTGTGATTCATGCCAAGTTAATTATTTTAAAAATAATTTTAAAAACTGGACTAGTAAAGATAAAAAAATTGATAAATTCATTCAAGAAATGCAATTATGCGTTAATAATAAATGTGATATAATAATTGAATGGATACCACATGATCAGTTTAATAACATAAAAGAAATAGGCAAAAATGATTTCACTACGGTATATTCAGCAATATGGAAGAATGGACCAGTATTATACTATGATAGTAATCAAAGGGAATTGATAAGAGAATCTGATAAAAAGGTTGCTTTAAAATTATTTCACAATTCGCAACAAATCACTGATGAATTTCTAAATGAGGTATTATAAATTTTCTTTATAATTTTTATAAATTTTTTAAATAAAATAAAAATTCTTTAATTCTTTTATTCATTAATAGGCAAAAATGTGTTCGACAATTATTATGGATATTGATGTTATTAAAATATATGGAATATCTCAAGATCCAAATACAAATGATTATATTATGGTATTACAAAATGGATTTTGTTTAAAATGTGGTAACAAATATTCAAACATATTATATGAATGGTGTAAACCATGTCAAATAAATGAGTTGAAAAATAATTCTACAATCTGGTCTAATGAAAATGAAAAAATTGATGATTTTATTCAGGAAATGCAATTATGTATTGATAATAAAGTATTTGAATGGATACCATACAATCAATTTAATAACGTTAGGGAAATAAGCAAAAGTGTTTCAGCTATAATATATTCAGCAATATGGAAGGATGGCACATTATATTATTATTATGGAAAAAAGGAATGGATAAGAAGATCGAATGAAAACGTTGCTTTAAAATGTGTACATAATTCACAATACACGCTTAATGAGTTTTTAAATGAGGTATGTTAGATGTAGAATCTCTTTATAGAATATTTAAATGTATTTTTATTTTATTCGTATATTATTTTTTAATTTATGATTTAATAGGTTAAATCATATTCAAATACTCTCAAAATATATGGAATATCTCAAAACCCAGATACAAAAGATTATATCATAGTTCTTCGTCATGATTATTGTGAAAATTGCGGAGAAAGGTATACGAACCCATTACATAAATGGTGTAAATCATGTCAAATAAATTGGTTTAAGGAAAAATTTAATAAGTGGACTAGCGGAGATAAAAAGATCGATGAATTTATTCAAGAAATGCAATCCAAAGCTGATCATAACACATTTGATGTAATAGTTGAATGGATACCATACGATCAGTTTAATTATATTAAAGAAATTTGTAAAAATAGTGCTGCTACAATATATTCAGCAACATGGAGAATTGGTCCATTATATTATGATGATGATGATGAGATGAAACTTAAGAGAAAATCAAATAAAAAGGTTAATTTAAAATGGGTACACAATTCACAACATATTTATGAATTATTAAATGAGGTGTGTGATATTCTTTAAAAATTTAAAGTTTGAATTCAATATGTTTTTATTGTAATAATAATATTTTTTTTTTTTAAATAGATTAAATTATATCCAACAAATACCAGTATTAAAATATATGGAATAACCCAAAATCCAGATACAAAAGATTATATTTTTGTTCTTCAAGATGATTACTGCGAAAATTGTGGTGAGGAATATGCACATACATTACACAAATGGTGTTTAAAATGTCAAGTAAATGATTTGAAAAAAAATTTTACAAACTGGGCTAGTGAAAATGAAAAAATTGATGAATTAATTCAAGAAATGCAATTAAACCTTAATGAAGTATTTGAACAAATATTTGAATGGATACCATATGATCAATTTAATAATATTAAAGTAATAGGTAAAGGTGGTTTTGCTACAGTTTATTCGGCAACATGGAATGATGGTCCATTAAAGTTTGATAGTGAAGTGAAAAAATTTATCAGAGTACCAGATAAAAAAGTTGCTTTAAAGTGTTTATTGAACACGCAAAATGACATCAGTAGTGAATTTTTAAATGAGGTATGGTTTATGATATTTCTTTATTAGTTTAAACCATTTTCCTAATATATATATATATATACATTTTATTTGTTTTAATTAGATTAAAACATACGCGACTAATAACTTTAAAAATGTCCTTGGTGTATATGGAATATCTCGAAATCCAGATACAAAAGATTACATTATGGTTCTTGCATATGCGGAAGGTGGTAATTTTAATGATTGGATGAATAGAAATTATAAAAAATTTAGTTGGATTGATAAATTAACAACATTATATAATATTTGTGATGGCCTTTATGAAATTCATCAAAAGAAGTTGGTCCATTGTGACTTGCATACAGGGAATATATTGTTTATGTATAGCCACAGTGGAACTACGCATATTTCAGATATGGGATTATGTAGACATGTTGGTATTAGTGATGAAAAAATTTATGGAATTATGCCTTATATAGCCCCTGAAGTGTTATTAGGAAAACCTTATACTCAAGCGACAGATATATATAGCTTTGGTATGATTATGTATTTTGTAGCAACAGGAAGACAACCTTTTACAGAGTATGCATATGATATCTCTCTATCAGACAAAATATTTAAGGGAGTAAGACCAAAAATAAATGAAACAGAAGCACCAAAGTGTTATATTGATTTAATGAAAAAATGTTGGAATTCAAATCCAGATAATAGACCAAGTACAACTGAAATTAAAGAATTGATTATGTTATTTCGAGATTCATATGATCAATATAATTGTGGAATTAAAGAGTTAAAACATTATGAAATTGAAAAACAATTCAAAGAAGCAGAAAAATATAGAAGAATACATCTTTCAGTTCTTCCGTCCATTGAAAATAATGAAAATAATCAATCACAAGCTATAGATATCTCTAATAATGGTAATTCCGAGTGTTAAGAATGATTTTTATTTGAATTGTTATAAACATTAATTAATATTTTTAATTTCAGCAGCATCTTACAGTAAATTACAAGAGGACTATAAAATTCCTGATGATGAGGATGAAGATTTTGATTTTTGTTCATTAGCTGATGAAGTAATTTGAAATAAGTATAATTTTAAAGGTAAATTGTTTTATTAATTTAACAAATTATTTATTTATAGATGAAGGAAATATTCCTTTAGAAAATTAATAATTCTGATATTAAACGTTTAAATTATAAAATATGTGCATATACAATATATGTATATTTAATATATTTATTTATTTGAATTTCAATTGAATTACTTAAACACTGTAATCGCATATAACAACTTGGCAATTATGTACTATAATCAAATAAACTAAATTAATAAAAAAATTGCAAATGTCGAATTTATTTTAACACAGTATGCTTTCAAAATAATTTAATATCTAAAATAAGTTTTTCCTTCAAAATGGAATATATATAATATATGTTATATACAATAATATTATGTACTGAAACAGATAGTATCGCGCACTCAGTTACAGTATGTGTAATCAAACATTTCTCATTTGTCCTGAATTTATATGATGATTTCCTGCCATTAATATTCAGATTTAACATTAAAACTTAAATAAAAATTTTTTATTTAGTGAATTTATATGAAAAATATTATGAATATTTAAAATTTGAATCATAAATTTTCAAATTTTATTAATAAATAAAATATATCTAGTATAATATAAATGAATCATTAAATTTAAGAATAAACTATGTAAACTATAAAAATTCTTTTAATTTGTTTTGAGCATCTTTATATTCTTGTTCAGCAGATTTTTTATACCAATGAATTGCTTTATTAATATCTTTTTCAATTCCATTTCCTTTTTCATACATCAAAGCAAGATTATATTGAGCATTACAATTTCCTAAATTTGATGCCTTTTGATATAATTCAAATGCTTTTAATTTATTAATTTCAGTTCCAATCCCATTATTATAACAATATTCTAAATTATCCATTCCATATGAATTTTCTAAATCTGTCACCTTTTGATATAATTCAAATGCCTTTTATATATTAACTTCTACTCCAATTCCATCTTTATAACAATATCCTAAGTTATTTATTCCAATTGCATTTCCTGAATTTGCAGTTTTTTGATATAACTCAAATGCCTTTTTCGTATTAATATTAGTTCCAATTCCATGTTCATAACAAAATTCATTCCACATGAATATTTTTTTATTACTAATTTTTTACATAATTCAAGAGCTTTATCATAATTTCTATCAACACCTATTCCATAAATATACTGTACATATAAGCAAGATCAAATTGAGCGACACTATTTTTCTAATTTTGCTGCTTTTTGACATAATTCAACTGCCTTTTGCTTATTAATATTAGTTCCAATTCCATAATAATTAAAATATCCAAATAAATAAATAGAATTTGAATTTTCTTGATTATTTAAAAGCCAATTTTGAATTTCTTTTAAAATTATTTAATGATTATTAATATAAGGCCATATAAACTTAATTTATTGGTTCTCATAACATAAAAATTTTGAAAATGACCTGGCAACCCGGCTTTTAATTTTTTTTCAAAAAATTTTATATGTAAAATTCATATGAATTTTTTTTGTAATTTTTTAAAAAATTGTACCCGGTATAGTAATAATATATAAAATTTTTTTTAAAAATTTAACACAGATTGACCCAGCTGGTTATGAGAACCAATTTTATTACCGTATAGTTCCGAAATTAAGCATACTTTTTTTGTTATAGGGATGCTTAATTTCGGTGTATAATTTTTTTAAAAAAATCATATTTATATTAATTTTGTATTTAGGATATCTTGTG
>QKYT01000998.1:20616-31221 GCA_003550305.1 Glomus cerebriforme | reverse complement strand
TAGTAATAGTTTAAATTTTAATGATAATTTAGATAATAGTATAGTTATTAATGGAGGGATAGATAGACATGTTAATAGTATAATTCTAGATAATTACAATGGGACAAGGTCGGAAGATTAAAAGTAAAGCATATGGGCCGTTCATGTTAAGGAAAATTTGTTATCAATTTCTATCCTTACAAACTTTTGATCTTGCACGACAAGTTACATTTTTCTTTAAGAGGATGTATACGTAATTTATAGAATGTATTCTGTCATATGACATTAAATACAATAAATACGTTTAACTTGTCTAAAAAAAAAAAAAAAAATTATTATAATCTATATTAATTATCTTAATATGTTCTGTTTAGTTTTTCTTATAATCTAACAAGTTGCTAAAATTTGCAAATTTTTTAATCAGCATTCATTTTCTAGTATTTTTATAATTAATATAGTATTTAATAGCAGTAATCTATTATATATAGATATATTTATAGGTTTCTGATTAATTCATGATTAGATTATTACTTTTATTATATTTCTATTTATAATAAAATACTTTCTTATTATACTGTAAGTAAAGTATTACTAGGATTAATCTAATCATTATTTATATTTTGTAAAATTTGATTTTTTTTTTTTAAATAGAATATTGCATAAATATCAAATCTGTTAATTAAATTAAATAATAATGAATTGGTTAATAATTTGTATTATATATATTATTTAGATAGAATGATAGTTCAAAAATCTTTATATATGGAACTGATGATTAAAAATTTAAGGAAAAGTAGTTTGATATATTATTATAGATAAAGAAAAAATATTTAAAGAAATGTTTTAACTTTAAAGTTCTTTTATTTATAAATATATTTTTATTTTTAGAATTTATAAATTTATATATTTGATAATATTAGCTATATAATTTTCTTTAATATTTTTTTATTTGCTAAATAATTATGCATAATTAGTAAAATAAAGTTCTATTTTTTTTTGTAAAATAATAAATAAAGCTTAATATTTTTTATAGTTATATTATATTAAAACTTCTAAATTCTAATATAGATAATTATAAGTTTAATAATTTATTTTTAGTTTAATATATTTTGAAAAAAATATACTTAGAAAAAATTTGAATTTCTAATATGCAATAACTATATATTAACTATTAGATTATAATTAAGCTATTACTATATATAATAATAATTATATAATTAATATGCAGTTATTGTATATTAAAAAAATTATTTTTATAAAGTATAGTAGCAGTTATAAGTATCCTACCCCTAATATTTTTTGAAGTTATATAATAATACTTATCAAAATTTTTTAAAGTTTAAGTACAATACCAATGCTGATCATATACAAAATTATAAATCCATATAATATAAAAATCAGGAATTAGATAATAGATAAATTTTATGTATCAAAAAAATTATACATAAATAATATCATTTCTTTATTATTTTATACCTTTAACTCTTTAGATATATAGTTTTTTTTAAAAAAAAAATAATTTTTAGGGTCATCATACATTTTCTATAGAATTTTAAACAGGTTATATAGATAGTTAGGAAAATTTTATTATACCATATTCTCCTTATTATTTGTTGAATAGTGTTTAGAATTATTAATTTCTTGTAGAATTTACTTTAAGTTATCCCTACTAAAAAATTTAAAGTTATAAGTCAAGAGGTCCCTTTTATAGATACTATACATAAAATTAATATTAGAATTCTGCTGAAAAAAATTGGCTTATCAAACCTTAAAATCTGAAAAATTACTATCACATAAATTTTTGACAGATATTTGATTTTTGTTTATTATTTAATTCTTTATCTAAATGGAATTTTTGGAATTAATAAATAGTTATAATCTTATTGTAATAAATATAAGTAGTTGCTTTCTCAAAATTTTACTTCAATCCCTATTGAATATTTGTATAAAAAATCTATTTTGTATAATTTATTAAAAAAATTAATATTTTATGATTAGAATTCATCGATCATTTAACTTTTGATATATATATGTTATACAGACTTATAATTTTGCATATGATTAGAGTTCCGATTAGTTCAGTTCAGTTCAGTATTTGTCAAAACTGATATTGAATCAAAATTATCAGTATCGGTATCAGTAATTTACCGAAACATTCAGTTCAGTTTTTGACCAAACTGATACCGGTCGATAAATACCAAAAACTGAACTGATTTACCAATTTTTTTTGTAAAAAACTTGTATTAATTAGACCAATACTGTATTAAAGGAAGGAAAGAAAAAATAATATTACAAAAAAACCCATTAGAAAAAAAAAATGAATCAAAAAACAAAAACTACCACTAGTTATTATATTAACTATCTAGGCAAAAACCATTCTGATGCTTTCTAATAAATTAAACTGATGAACAAAAAATGTTTATCTTTTCCAATTAGCCTTGCTATAAGAATATTTATCACGTCCAGTCCATTCTAGAAAGAAAGAAAAAAAGTAGTAATAGTTAAGGGTAGAAAAAGGATTAGATAGGATAAATCAGATCTGGACTAGTGATTATATTAGACCTAACAATTTCAATACTTCTCAGAGATTTCCCTTCATTAATTTATCAAATTTTTTAGTTCTAAAGTTCATGACATGTTGCAATTTTTAAGAAGAAGCTACCTTGAAAAAGCTAGTTAAGTCATTAACTTGTCTGAATAGAAAATTAAGGTCAGCTTCAAGCTGATGATAAGACTTAGCATTCAAAATGCAGTTAGTATTTTTCTTTCCAGACTTAGAGGTGTAAGAGGAGGAACGGGATATGTTCTTGATATTCTCTCATTAAATTAAATAAAAAAGAAGTTTTTAAATTATATTAAATAAAAAAAGTTTTAAATTATTATTCAATGTTTCATTTTTTTTATTATTAAAAAATAAAAATAGATTTTTTATATAATTTTGTTTTTAATATTAAATAAGAAAAAAAGGTTCATTTTTTAATATACAATAAAAAAAGGTTTTATTGGAAATACATTACATGTATGAACATATATAGGTGTATATATAACATAATTTACATAAAGGAATTATGCCTGAATGAAACGAATAAATTGGATTTATTAAATCCAGATGAAATGAATAAACTGGATTTATTTATATCTGGATTAAACTAAAGCAACAGGATTGACTCGGTATTAAATTCGAATCAGAAAAAACTGGATTTAAATCCAAAGGTTAAAGATCAGATCGAAATTCTAGCAGTGCTTAGTTGAAGCAATTGATTTTTTAATTGGATGTAATGCAAAAGATAGTACTTCTACATCATCAAAAAAAGCATGACTTTCCAAAACACCTAATGATGCTGATGAAAGCAAATCTATATACTCAAATCACATCTAGTTATTTAAAAATAAATTAATATTTATCTAAATGAAGTTCGATAAAATAAAAAATATGTCATGTAAAATAAATATCAAAAATAACTTATAGTTTTCAAAGGAGTTTTATGCCTTAAAACTGAAGCAGCACAGTTATACATGGTATACAAATGAATATCAATCCATTGTTTTAAACCATCACCTTTAACTGCATATTTAGTTGCTGTATTTTTTAATACTTAACTTATATTTGCAATTAAATAAATTATTAATTAAAATAAATTGTAAATTTAAAATAAGTGTGCAAATTAAATTCTCTTACCAGCTTGATGACTAGCCTTGAAATAAGAAATTAAAGTATTGCAACACCTTAATATTTTATCTGCAAAAGTGTTTTACATTCATCTTTAGAAATAAGATTAATTGCATGTGTAATACATCTTATGTTTAATATGTGTGGATATTTTAAGGTTATTATAGCACAAGCAGCATGAACATTAGCTTCAGCATCAGTTACTATAGCAGAAAATCTATTTGGTCCAATAGATTTAATTATACNTTCCATTTNTTCAGCTAAAANTTCTTTTGTATGACTTTCATTAGTTAAATTTCGAAGACACCAAAGATATTCATGATGATCGGGAGTGTGAATTACAAAATTCCAAATAGATTTACCCGATGGATTAGTCCAGCTATCACAAGCTATTAATATAATAATAAAAAAAGAAATTTTTTAATAAATTTATCAAAAATATCAAGTAATTAATAATTGATAAAAAACTTACATAAAGTTAGATTTTCTTAATTTTTTATTTCTTTAATAACTTGTTGATTAACTATGGCTGTTTCTTGAGCTAACAATCGACCTGAAAGAATATCTTTTGATGGTAAAGTATATGCTGTTATAATGTTTTAAGAAATTTAATGAAAAAAGGGGTTTCAATTGTTTGTCATGGAATTTCACAAATAACAAATGCTTTAACAAGAGCACGGTCAATTTCTTTAATTCTTTCATCAGTTAATTTGGTACTTTCAACATAATCTACAACTTTTGACTGCATTTTTTCATTAAGTTTACGCTTTTTTCCAGTAGATGCATTTGTTTCTTCCATAGCTTTTATTGCTAAACGGTTGAGAAATAAGTTTCTAGCATCAGGTGGTACTTTTGGNCATAAATTTGCCAGGTGGTCTTCACATACTTCTGGAGATCCTTTATACCAAAACTTGTCACAAAAATTANAAGTAGCATTATAATGACCTTTTGAAATTTGCCAGCCTTGACTAATATAAGTTTCCCATATAATAGATTTTGGCCTACCACCTTTGCTTTTAGAAGACTCTACAGTCTCTACTTGTATAGACATATTAAGAAAACGCGTTGAATAAGTTTAAAGTATTATATTTGAAACTTGAAACTGAGAGAAAAATACGTTAATGGTTGACCTTTTATTTAATTAAAATAGGGGAAATTTTTCCAAGTAGGCTATACCACGTTGTTGATGCCTTTTGGCTACTTTATTAATTTGATATTTGATTATTTTCATTTTATTAAATAAAAATTAATTATCTTTAAAAGTTTAAATGTTTTTCGTTATAAAAAGATTGAAACTTTTATTAAATTTAAAAATAAATTTTTTTTTACCATCATGTGAATTTCAGTATCGGACATATCGGACAGTATTGGAAAGTTTAGGAATTTCGGATACATATCAGATTTTCGTCCTGATTACGGAATTTAGGAATTAGTTTAGCCCAAATCATTAGGTGACTTATATTCTATTTTATGTCCTTCAAGTGATTATTCTGAAAAGGAATGTGCTTGATTGGTAAAAATAGTACGTGTGGGTGAAAACCAATTATAGCTTGAATCTAACTCATCTTACTACCATTCACTTTCAAATAAAAGAATCAAAGGTATCATGCAAATGTTCCCAATATAATTCATCAAAACAAAATAAAATTAGCCGATTTTGGTTTGTCAAAGGAATTACATCGATGAAATTAAAAAAAAATTATACTACAACAATATCTTCCTGATACATAATTTCGTAATATTCCAATTCAGCTCCCACTTTTTCCTCCACCTCTAAAAAAACACCATCCTCGTTCATCTTTGCACTAATGACCTTGACGAACTTGACACCAAGTCCATCGTCATGTTCGACTTTACGACCCACAAGATAAGAAGCTTTGATCATTAAAGAACGAATTTTCTGAATTTTTAAGAAAGAGAGTTAACATCAATATCTTTCACGTCATAAGTAGAGTAAAATAAATACCGTTTTGGTTAGCTTTTTATTCCTCTTATTTCTTTCCTTTGGGAGATCATCCAAGTCGTCAAAACAAGCCAGAGATTTCGAATTTTTATTTACATTTTTATTTCTCTTATTTCTTTTCTTTGGGAGATCATCCAAGTAGTCAAAATGAGCCAAAGATTTCGGATCTTTACTTACATATTTTGACGGACTATGAAAGGAGATTGTATTAGTTTCTAATTGAGATTGTTATTTCATTTTATAATTAACAGCCAGCTTACACTTTATCAAGAAATTCCTCAAATTGAGCGCGAAATCCTTTTTCTTTTGTTGTTCTTTCTATCCATTCTATACCCAATCTGAGCCTTTCATCTTCTTCCTCACTTGCTCTATAGAAGGAAATGCATCAGCAAAGAAATTTAAAGTAACAAGTTGATAAATCGCTTACTTTTTTGGATCAAAACCTCTGGCTTTACATTTTTCTGGGTCTAAATACGTATCACCATATATTGTAGTAGTTAAACAAGCTTCATATTCTTCACATACTTTTTCAGATTCTCTGTAGATGTCGCCAATATCTGGTTCTATGAAGGTTAAACCATCAGTATATTAAGTGTATTAGAAGCAATAGAAAATTCACAAAAATCTCACACACTTTTGTCCTTTCCTGAAACGCGAGACATTGAAAACTTTGAGACTAAGGGTTTGCGAGTAATAAAAAAATAACGACCCAACACTATAATAAAGACTCACGTGAGATAATTTTCAATCTTGACCCGTACTACCTTACTACCTTACGTTCTATTATAGCACGTGTGCCAGGTTTATGGCGCAGTAATTTTTCAAAAAAATACATAGCAATTATTATAAAGCTTTTAAATTTTTACTGTAGATGTAATTTCGGCTGCTCTTCAAGTTTACTTATGCTTTGGAAGAAGGTTTAAAATGCCATTTTTGACTTTACATATAAATGATTGATTTTACCATCTTTGCTGATCATTTCCAAAAATGGATTTGACAAAAATAAAATTTTTGTCAAANAAGTCAATAATGATATTTAAAAAAGTGTAATCTTGTTTAAAAAAAAAAAAAAAAATAATGATATTTAAAAAAAAAAAACTCTCTCTCCTCTTCCTTTTATTTCGCTAAAAATCCGCAGTAAATTTTTGTTAACAGTGAATCTGAGGGTAACATCTCAGAGGACTTCCCTTGAGATATTTTGTACTTTGTTTCTTTTTTTAGCACTTTTTTGTTACGTACATTTTAGTTTTTACTATAATTCAAAATTAGGAGTTATTTTTGAGAGTTTTTCTTTCTTTGTTACTTATACTTTTTGTTACTTATTCTTTCTCTTATTTTGTTATAATAATTTTTATTATAATTTTTACTTTGAATATTTTTGAAAAATTTTTATTTTCCTTTCCTCCTTCTCGTTCAATATTCTTCTTTGTGTTAGTTTTCTCTGCACTAATCAAATTTAGGATTTTCATTTTTAGTAATTTCCGCAGTGTTGATCATCTTATATCAGTCTTTCACGTTCATCATGACTAATATAGAAATTGCCTATAAACTTGATGGGTTTATCAGACCTAAATCTGGATCAGGTTCTAACACAATGTATTATCGATCAGAAAAAGCCGCTTATTTTCTTTTTGAGTTTACATCAACTTCTAATTGGTGTATTTACACTAACTCTACATGAGGATTTATGAAGTATTCTTTCACATCACCTTACACAGTTATTTCTGGTTCCAAACATCTGAATTTGAAATTTCAAATTTCAAAATGTCTTACATTTTTCTTTCAACACCAAAATTATATTCCTTCTAGAATTAAACGGAAATACTTTTTACGTATTCGTACTTTACTCCTAAATCAACATGTAGCTATGACTCGATGTTTAAACCTAGAGTCATTGTCCAATAAGCGTACCAATACCTTTATTAGATTTTCTTATAAAGGTTACATCTCTTATTTTGGATTTTACTGTAAATGTTCTCGTGATACTTGTCAGCTGCCTTGCAACTATATTCTTTCCAATCAAAGGAGTTTTTATCACTTACATAAGAAGGATAAGATTCCCTTTATTCATTCTCTGGTTCCTCCTCCTCCAACTGAGTCCTTGTCAAATTGTCCGAAAGCCTTTCACGTGATTCATAATATGAATCGTTGCAAACTTATACACTGTAAACGTATAAATACTTATTTTATCAAACAAATTTGGTATGATTCAAATTTGGGCAAAATGCGAAATTATTCTTTTCGTTTATGGTGGCAAGTTTTAAATAAGAAACAACAATAACGAGTTTATCATTTTACTAATACTAGTTACTATCACTCTCATCATTTACAACCACGTGACTGTATGCATTCAGTAACGCATACTTCTCATTATGCTACTGCTCCTTTTACTCCTTTATCTCCTAATAATCTTAAACATCAAGTGTATATTGATCCTACTTTACCTGGAGCTCTTGGCATTGATGCTTCATGTTATTGTAGACATTTAGCTCGAAGTGAACAGTTTTTGAATTTTATGAAATTTTTAGCTGAGAATAATTATTCACCTGATTACTTTATAGGATATAATCATACGAGCTTAGATACCAATATTAATGTTTCTTCTTATAATAATGATTTACAAGATTTATATATACAATCTAGTACAATTTTTTCACAATAACATGAAGATTGGCAATTACAACAATTATGTGATATATGTCTTAATATATCACTTTTTTTATCTCCTGAATATGGTGGAATTCTGAAATATCACCCTCTTCATTTTACGAAAAATAGGTCTAATGATCAATATGATCATTATTTGTTCTATATTAGAAAGAAGATTCAGGCTAAGACTTCTCCAGAACTTCAAGAACTTCTTCGTTGTATTTTACAACCTAATAAATCTTGTTACTCTAAAGTTTCTTGGCCTAAGATACAAGATCATTATGATTCTTTTGAATTACCTGTTCAATTAGCATCAACTTTAGTTAATAAGATTGTTCCCAATCCTCCTGCTCCAAAAATTTTTAAAACAATCTTTGGTTAATATTTTTATATTTTCAATATTTTACTTTACTTTACTTTGAAATTTGCTGTTATATAATTTTATATTAATAGTTTTATTTTTTAGTTTTTTGTAATTTTTCACTAATTTCAAATTTACATCCAAAAATCATTCTATGTCTGACAGTATTTACACATAGCATATTATTAGTTTAGGCTGGTAGTATGAAAAATAAATACTATGTTAAGTACGTGATGGCTTAACATGGGATACAGATTAACTATACGATGACACGCTGAATTTGCGTTCGACACTGCTTTGTAAAGTAGTGCCTGCTGTATTCATTACAAGGTTCATTACATTAGAAACTTTATCTTTTTAGTTATTAGTTTCCAGCTCTTAATATGGTGATATTTCTCTCTTTCTTTTATCATGTAGATTTTTTCATTGTTTTATAACTTTGTATAATTTTCTCGATAAATAATAAAGTTTGAAGTGTAATCTTGTTTAAAAAAAAAAAAAAAATGATATTTAAAAATTTTAAAACAAAAAAACTCTTTTTTCTTTCCTCCGTTACCATACCTTTTAACAAAAAGGTTTTTACACNAAAAAAAAAAAAAATGATATTTAAAAATTTTAAAACAAAAAAACTCTTTTTTCTTTCCTCCGTTACCATACCTTTTAACAAAAAGGTTTTTACACTCTTTTATTTTTTTCATAGTATAATACTATGTTTTTGTATATCTACTTTATAAGAAAAGTTTTTTCTCTTGAAATACTTTTTATTTCATATTAGCACTATTCGCTAGGCTTTTGAGTAATTTCTATACTTTTTTGAAATAAATTTTTTTTTTTGCATTTTTTTGCTTTTCTTTTTTCTTGGAGGTTTGGTCTTGTTTATGGTCGTCTCTCATTGGTGCTTATTTGTACTTCAGCCATTTTAAATTTTTTCTTTTTTATTGATCATCAAGAGTTTTTATACGTTTGTTATCTACATTATCTGATTGGTTTTTCAGTTAAATCTCTCTGATCAGTACAATTTTCTTTGTTACATACACTTTACCAATTTTCTTTTTTAGTTATTTTATACACATGAAGTAACTGTTATTGTCTGGACTTGGACATTTTCTACGTCATAATTGATATGATAAACAGTGAACCATACCGCACATACATGTGTTTATTATTCTATTATAAGGTGTGAAGGCCACACATCTGAAATGTTTATTGGAAGAATAAGAATTTTTGAATTCTCTACCACGTCAATTTTGATACTATAGTCAAGGAATCTGATTCTCCAAATAATGACTGTGTCTTCACAGGTTTGTACACCTATTGGGTCACTGGCTTAAAGGTTTTTTTATGTAATTCGTGTAAAGGGATTATTTTCTGTGAATGTAAAGCTAGATTTTTTGGATAAGACACTAACGGTATGTGATTCAAGGCTCTATTATCAGGACAAACTTAATGAATCTTCCGCTAGAAATGGAGTGTTCTGGTCTCTACGTCCATAATTATCCTTTTACATCACTATCCCAATAAGAAGTAGATATAATAGATTCTATGCTCATTCAAATTCGAGGTGTCAAAGAAGGGTGATATAGTGTTAGAACTTCTATACTCATTCTTTTTTCTTTTTTCTTTTTGTTTTTGTATTTTTAAATAATTTTGGGTGAGTGGTTTTTACCTGTTGCAGGCTTCCCTCATCTTTTTAGCTCTATGGACTTCTCTCTATTTTACTATAATGTTTTCTATATTTTTTTCATTTGACGATCTATATTTATATTATGTTACTTACACTGTATTTAGATAGTTTTATCTATATTTTATCTGTAATTTAGAGTTTAATTACATGTGTTGGTTAATTAGGATGATTACTTATTTTTTATTATAGTCATATGTCTTTATTATTTATCATTTGTACTTTGTTTTCTTTGTTTTATTTTATAATTCAATTGTTAATAAAAATTTTATGATGAGTTTACCAACCTTAAAAAAAAAAAA
>QKYT01000998.1:5195-18331 GCA_003550305.1 Glomus cerebriforme | reverse complement strand
AAAAAAAAAAAATAATAATATTTAAAATTGCTTTAATACTCTAAGTAAACTTGCAAAGCAGCCGAAATTAGTAACTTTTAAAGGCTATATTTTAATATAAAAATTGTTGCACCACATCGGTTAGCTGCATCACAAACCTGACACAGATTTCACATATACTATATGAGGGTCATCAAAAGATAACATTCATTAATTATGACTCTCATAAAATGATCGATGGCAAATTACCATTAATCAAACTTATTATATAATGTGTTATTTTGCGTTTCAAGATTCATATTTTTGCGTGTCAAGATTTATAATTTGCGTTTTCTAGTATTTTTTTTGTATTCTGCTAACTTTTCATTTTATTTTTTTTTGACTCTAACCTTATAACTTTTTTTTAAGCATGCCTACTGTACGTAAAGCCCGATTTCATCATAAGCATTGGATAATATCTTATGATTTAGGAGCAAGGGCATTAATCAATTCATTCAGTTCCCACTCAAGGTATTATGGGCAAGTTATGAGCAGATGTGGCTATCAATTTAGGTGCAAGAACATTAACTGATTCATTCAGTTCAAATTCCAGATTTTATAGAGAAGTAGTAAATATACTTTAGAATAATGGCTTTTGTCACGTTCAACAGAACGTATTTTGACACAGGCGTAGTTCTGTTCTTAATCATGCAATATTTACTATATCACAAATAAGAGCATTACCATGGGCAGGCAGTACCTCTCCACGTGAGGCTCATCATATAAGAAGCATCCGAGTCTCCATATAGAATAGAAGATACATGAATTTTACGAATTATGCTCGTAGAGATCGCCAACCTCGTATTTCTAACTTTTAATAATTTTTTTTATAATAAACAGGTATAGATGGATAGTACAGGTTGGTTACTTATTATGGCGATGAATAATGACAATGAACATCTTATAAATCAAGTAAATGCAAGGTGAGTTGACTACTACATATACTGTATGATATTATTATATCTTGAATAACATATGAAAAATTTGAAAAGTTTTAGAAAAAAATGTATATTTATTATTTGTTAATTTTTAATTGCAACGTAACAACAAACACTATGCTTTTACTGGATATGTCATTATGTTAGGTTTATAGTGTAGTTTTATAGATTAGTTTTTATTTTTTTTAATTTTACTTTATGTAGACTAGATAGTGACGAGATCCATGTATTTTGTTTATATTTATTATTAGTTTTATTAATTTTTTGTATAATTTTTGAATAATTTTATTAAATAAAATATGCTGTTAACAATAAAAAAAAAAAAAAAAAATAACAAACACTATGCTGGCTAATATTTGATTGACTCATGACTAAAATGTTTTATAATATAAATTTTAATAATTTATTAAATTCATTTGGCTATTTGTAATAAAATTTTTGTGACTACTAGCATTTGTAAGAATTTGTTAGAAAATGTAAATTGTATTATATTGTTAAAAGAAACCTGATATATGTAATATATCCCAAGTGCCTTTTGGCAATACTCTCATAGTCTCATCAATACATAAGTACTGATTTTTTCGAATGATGCATAATACTACCAATGGTCCTATAAGTCAAAATATCTCCAGAATTTACTATCACTTCTACCAAACTAAAAGTATGTTAGTAAGTCATTCTCATCATATCGTAGTTTAAGGGAAGTGCTAGAGACTGTTACTTTCTTTGCAAACCCATGAACTTCAGAACAATGACAAGCATTTTGAGCTTTGTATTGCTAATATATGGACTTTTGTAGTTTATTTTTTTTGCAAATATTAGCATAGAAACTTTGCCATGTATATAACATGCCAATCGTATTATCGCATTCACATAAACTACCCCAAGAAGTAAATGTATCATTCTTGACCTTATGCCAGGTCCTACCCTTATTATAAAATATTATGCAGGTCAAGTTTGTTAACATTATGAGGAGGGTCAAGTCCGATTCTTTTGCCCCCAGCCCCCAAGAACACTATGAAAGTCAAAGCATGCTCATAGAGTATTTGAAATACTTACTACTAATTACAATACAAATAATAAATTATCAGATGGTTTTTGCAAAAAAAGGAATTAAGGGAAATTCATGACTATTTTATGGATCAGAAAGAAAAAAGATAAATAAAGAGTGAGCAGTGACTAGTAATTGATAATTTAATAGCGCATTATGAACTATGCCCATACTTTGAAGGCTTAATTTCTGATTGGCTGAGGGAAAGGTATAGAAATAATTGTAACTCTAATCAAATCTGAATTTTATTTATACACTTGTAGGCATCCGAACTTAGATAGTCCAGAACGGTGATTATCAGCTCAGAAGACATCACACAAATTTCTGCGTAATGATGTAAACTCGCACCTTGTCACATGATCAGCCATTTAATAATTTTACTTAATAAGTAATTAATAAGTACTTATTAATTAGATCATTGATTTTTAATTTTTAAGTTAATAAGTATAAGTATTAAATATTAATCAGTTAATAAGTAGTTAATAATCAAATCTAATATAATTGGTCAAGAATCACGTGATCAATTATCATGTCATCTCTTTTTCAATTTCACGTTTCTCAGATCATGTAATTTTTTTACTTTCCGCTTTTTAGTATTTAGTAACTCAGCATAAATGCATAATTATATCTCAAAAATGCTATTAAAAAAGCAAGGTAGAAAAAGAAATCCAGTTTGATTTCACTTAATTAAAAATCCATTGCTCAATAGTTCTCACCATGAAGCAAAGTGCAAGTATTATTATGTGAAAATGGGTGGTGTACCTGCCAACATGTTAAAACATCTTAGAGAATATTCTAAAATTAGTGAAGAAATTCGTAATATGCTACATAATTTAGATAATAATAAAACACAAAATAAAAATAAATATAAATATCCTCATGTTGAAATTGCTGATTCAAGTGACGGTATTAAAAATATTAGCCCTAATCTGATTTTTTTTTTAATAAATAAATAAAATACAATTATTTTTTATCTAATAATACAGATGCTGAAAATGAATCAGAAATTCGTAGAACACAAAAATCTATGGAATCTTTTGTAGATAAGAGTTTGTTTACAAATGAAACAGTAGCAATATATTGCCAATTATTATATGCATCACTTTCAGCAAATGTTCCTTTTTCTTTTGTAAATGATCTTAAAGTTAATAAATTGTTTAAAATATTAAGCCCTTCATATAATCTACCATCACGAAAATGGATTAATACAGATGTCTTAGATAAAGTTCATGAAGAAATAAATAATGAAATAGAAAAGTTTGTTATGA
Organism: Glomus cerebriforme; assembly: GCA_003550305.1. NCBI lineage: Eukaryota > Fungi > Glomeromycota > Glomeromycetes > Glomerales > Glomeraceae > Glomus > Glomus cerebriforme. The sequence continues at coordinate 15,056 of QKYT01000998.1, read as the reverse complement.
ATGTAAAGTTTTTAACTTTATCTGGAGATGGATAGACAAATGTATCTAAATAGAGTATGATTAATTTTATTCTTACAAATGAAAAGTGTTAAAGTCAAATTTGAAAAATAGACCAAAAAAATTATGTTTGAAGTATATAAAAAAGTTGGGATGGAGTTTGAAACTAATAAATAAATAAGATTTGTAACTAATAGTGGACCAGATATAGCTAAAGCACAACATCTTATATGTAAAGTAAGTTTAATTTGTTACTATTACTATTACAAAAAAAAATTTGATTAATTAAATATTATCTTTTAAAAATAAAGGATTTAGAAATAGGCAAAAAAGTTTTTACTATACCTTGTATAGCTCACTAAACAAATTTGCTTGTCAAAAAAAATCATAAAATCATTCACTTTTAAATCTATTATTAAAAAATACTTTTAGTAATTATTAACCATTTTCAGAATTCAAACTTAGTTTTGGCAAAGTTGTGAAAATTATCATAGAATCCAAGTTTAACGTCTCAATATCCTTGTATTACCTATTGGATAATCTTTTCTAAAGTTGCAAAATCTATTTTATCACTTCAAGATAATATAAGAATAAGTATAAGAATTAATCAATTTTTTATTTTGTAATTACCTTTAGGCTTTAGTATTTATTAATTTCTTTTTTAAATTAAGTTATGATGATTACATATTCTAATCTTTTAATTACAAATAGAAGAAATGTAATTAATGCTATAAAAAATATTGAATTTTGGAAAAGGCTTATGATGTTTTATGAGTTATTAAAGTCTTATGATCATATTATTATGATTTTAGAATCTAAATAAGCAAGTTGCAGCAACTTGGATGTAGTTGAAAGAAATTATCAACAAATTACCTTCTAGTGGAAGAGAATTCAAAAAATGGCCAATGAAATTAATAATCGTTAAAAAAAAGTTTATAATCCAATTTTTCTTATTACTTAGTTTTTGCATCCATATCACCATTGTGAAAGAATTAATTCAGAAAAATTATTATAATGCCTATTCTTATTTTATATATTTTATTCAGATAATAATAATAATACATTTGTAGATGAATGATTGAATTATCAAAATAAAAAAAGCCCATTTAAAGCAGAATCTCTATCTAAATTGTTCAAAACTTACTAAAACTCCATTAAGATATTGGTGAACTGTCCTATTTTATGTATCAAATTTAGCTGAATTTGCTTGTAGACTTTTTTCAATTCCACCAAATTTAGCAACCTTAGAAAGAGTATGGTCTCTTATAGGTAATATATACAGAATGGTATAATCATTTATCATCAAAAAGAACTGCTAAAATGGCACAAATAACATAGTACTTAAGAAAATTGTTTGTAAATAATTTGGAAAAAACACAAGATTTTCTGAAAGTTTATAATGGATTAATTGATGATATGAAGGATGGCTTTGATAATTTAACAGATAATGTAAATAAAATAATAAATAATTTAGAATAAATATCAGCAAGAATAATTGATAATATTAGCATATTTGATCCTAATAATGATAATAATTTACAGCCTATATTGCTTGAAATCTTTAATTCACAATTAATTGAAAAAGTATTGATTAAAGGTATTAATTATACTGTATATTATAAGATAAATAAAAAATTGACATCATTATAAAATATTTTATCATGTAACTTTATTACAAATTGATCAATCAGAAATTTTTAAAATTAATAATTCAATTATTAACTTAATAAGTAGTTATTAATTAAAAAAGATTTAAGATAATATTTAAGTCCCATCACTAGGTATGACATATTAATTTCACATATATATTTATTCTAATTGCAAAATTAAAGTACCATAATATTATGGCAATTAAAAATTAAAAATCATATTATACAATTTTAAAAATCTGTAATAGAAATTTTAAATTATTATTCAACGTATAAATTTTTATTAATAGAAATATTGTTCTTAATATTATTAATAAATATATATATAATAATATTATCAACTTATAATTTTTTTTTTTATTAAATCGACAAGTTAAATGAGTTTAGTTTAACTATAGCTTCAATGATAATCCCTATGGTTATCCAAGCGATAAACGGTAAAGCACATATACATCCTCTACATTGAGAAAAGCATAACTTGTCGCATGAAAAGAAGATTTAAGAGGTCTGCCTTGATAACCAAGAACTAGACATCTATCCACATCAACTCTTCCTGACCTCGTACCAATGCTAAACCTACAATTAAACTAAGAAGCCCAATTGTAATCAACTGATATTGCATTTTTCAAAACAAATTTAACTAAAAGAGGCTTTCTAGCGGAACTCTCTCGATTAGCATACAGATATTCTTCCATGTCCTCCAGGAGATATCTTCATTATCTCAGTTGTGAAATGCATCAACTAAAGATGGTCAACGGTCCTACAGGTCCATCTCAGTCTTGGGACTACTGGTCTCAGGACTTTGTAAGACCAGACCACAATCTTTTTTTTCTGCAACGCAGTAAGGACCGGTCCTGAGACCGATATAAGTCTTCGTAATGGTCTTTATATTATATATAGTTTTTTTACAAATGAGAGTTTTTTTAAAACTTATTAGAAATGTATTAACATTTCTTCTGTTTTATTTTTAGATGCAGATTCTATTGCAAAAGTTTGTTTAATTAATGACTGATAAGCTAACTTTTTAAGTTCGGTTGATGGCCTAATGTGGTAATGTGGCAATTTTTTATTATTAATCAACTAAATTATTTTAATAAAAAAAAATTTCTTTTTTTTCAAATCTTTAACATAGAAATCAAACGGTAATTTATTATTTTATTTGGATAGATAAACATTTGTAGTATCCAATTACTAACGCCATTTTCTTCTCTTTTTTTTAGGTATTTCAGCTCTTAGCGTNGACATCGGATGGTGAGTTCTTTACCGGATCATTTGGATAAATAATTGGCATTAGTACCATTTCCTTTTATTTTGCTCTTGGCATCTATATTGAATAGTAGGTTCTCTACCAGATCATTTGGATAAACAATTGCGTTAGCAACTGATTACTAACACAATTTTTCTTTTATTTTTTTTAGATACTTTGACTTTTGATCAGATATCACATGATAAAGCTCGACCAGATTGCTTAATTAAACGATTAGCATTAGTAATTGATTGCTAATACCATTTATTCTTTTTTTAGGTATTTCAGCTTTTGACGGATGGGTGAGTTTAACGGATTATTTCTTTATGTGGATAACTAATAATTGGGTTAACCGAATATAATTTTTTGGTCGTTCTAATTTTTTTTAGTAACTCCCTCCTTGGATTTCTTAGAAATGAAATGGACGAAAGGTTAGTTTTTTAAATTTTTTTTTCTTTTTTTTTTTNTTATAGGAACGTCTACTAATGCTTCTTTTTNTTTTTTNTNTTGTAATCGCCTGGATTTTCTAGAAATAGTCGAAGGGTTTAAAACTTTCATTTTTTAAAATAAACATTTTACAAAAACTAATTTTGGGTTTCATTCTTTTAGGTTTTTCTTTGGATTCTTTGAAAGAAATATTTTCTCTTTTTTTTTTGTATAGGTTTGGGAGAATGGGTAAGTTTCACAAAATAAAACTTAATTTTTTTCTTGATTTTTTTTAGAAACTTAACTCACGTTTCTCTCTTTCTTTTTTTTGGTAGATTCAGGTTTAGAACACTGGAAAGGACAAAATAGTAAATTTCGCAATGCATCATTAAACTTATACTTTTTTGTTTTTTAAAAAAAAATTGAATCAGTATTAACATTTTTTTTTAATTTTAGACTTTGGGGTTTGCAATTACAATCATTAAATAGTAGATATATAGAGTTTTATATTAAATTGATTATTTTATTAATAAATTTTGATACATCTAATAAATAATTTTTAGAAATAATATCAAGGAAAAAAGGAATTGGTGACCTGTCGCCATAGCAACCCTGTCACGTGACTTCATATACAAATAATTTGTCACCTCCGTGTCACATCCCTAGTTTTCCATTTTTACTATTTATTCTAGGGACTTAAAATTTTTTCGGCATGAAAAAGGCTATTTGTCACATGTTATTCGTCACACAACTAATTTTAGCAAATTTTATAACGCCGGCCGGAATTTCCTTATTTGGAATCAATGTAACGTTACACACCCCAAAAAAAGGCAATTTTATTTCTCTCAAAAATCGAAGTTTTGCATTACACGAAATTCCAAAAAAGGATAATTTTTTGCCGATCACTTAATTTTGGCCGGAATTATAGGGATCGCCATGGCAACGGGTCACCACATAGTAACGCCCTAATATCAATTATATTTTTAGTAAATACATCATAATAAAATAGTTCAAGGTTGGCAAAATTTTTATTACCACCTGGGGTAGTATGGAGACTTTTTCTTTTAAATAAAAAAAATTAAAAAGACCGTGAGACTGATGGTCTTATCAGTCTTTGATCACGTGATTTGAGACTGAAAGACTGAAGTCCTATACTGAGATGGACCGGTCTGTCTTTTTATGGTGTAGAACTGGTAAGACCGTGATCTTTCAGGACCATTAACCATCTTTAGCATCAACTAAAAAGCTTATTAGAAAACAATTAGATCTATATTTAGACACATCACCAGAAAACCTGATGATCATCACGTCATTCTCCTTAAAAAAAAATAAAAAACAAATGACTCCTTTAGGGTCAAACAAATAACAAGTTATACCAAACCAGCCTTAGATGATCATTTTTACCAGTATCTCCATTCTCTCAAAAGAAAATGAAAAATACTAACAAAAAATGACCAAAGACTACGCCAAAGAAATAAAAATAAAAACAAAAACAAAATAAAATAAAAGGAATAAAATTAGGAAAAACAACTATATCTAGTCGCAAAAAACCTAAAGTAAAATATACTAGGAAAAATACCAAACTTCACACTAAAGAAAAGTTCTCCCCTCCATACCCTTTACAAACAGTTCGTCTACAAGAACTCAGAGTTAAGAAAAATCATTCTCTTCCCTACAAAACTTTCTATTACTTTCCTTTTCTGACTCTGAAAAGATAAAACTTGTACAAGACTGGATAGCTGCATCAGGAAGTTTTGGAGGTGTTGATATATACCAAAAAACATGTTGATCAATACTACCAGTTGTTCAACATATTGTAAAACACCTGTATACTGGAGTTTATCGACACATGCAGTTAATATACGCGTTTTTCTATACCAACAATTGTTGATCACATTATACACTGTTGTGCAATACCCATATATCAACACTACTTAATATTTTTTTAATATAATATAAATAGTTATTATATAATTAAAATTTTATTTATTTTGAATTTACTTATCTCATAAATATATTAAAAAATATTTTTTTTATAAATTATAATTAAAATTTTATTAAATCTATTAAAAATCTTTAAAATCGGAGTCCGGATTATTATATTGGCCAACATTAAACATAATTCCGGCCAAATTTGAAAATAATTCAGGCCAAAATCATCTGATTAGTTTTGAAAAATTTTTTCTTTTAAAATATCTTACTACTGATACGTCCTCTTTTTGTCACTATAAATGGGTGGAGGAAGCAGCAATGGCTCTTCCCCTGTAAGTACTAATGACCTCTACTCATCTATAAAGGAGGAGCTTTTTGCAAGATTAATTAAAAAAAAAATTAAAATTAAAAAAATGAAAAAAAAATGAAAAAAGGCTCATTATATACTTTTTTGTATTATGTGTATCACATGATATGAGCTGCAGTTTATTTTAAAAAAAAATAACTGCACACCACGCTTATCAATTAAGCTGTAGCCGCAGTTTATTTTAGTTAATCATTTATTTAAATCTTAAATTGGCAACTTTTAATCGCCGTTTGAACTTTGAATTTTGTTCTAGAAATTGAGAAACGGTTAGTTTCTTCGCAAAACTTACCATTTTTTTAATTTTTTTTTAAAGAAACGTTTCTAACATTTCTTCATTTTTCTTTTATAGGTCTCTCGATTTTCAGTCCGATACTGAAAAGTGGGAACCGATAAGTTTCTTCACGAAACTTACCATTTTTTTTTATTTTTTTTAGAAATGCTTATTAACGTTTCTTTTTTTTCTTGTAGGTTCTCCAAGCTCTTCGGTCTGGACTGGAAAGGGAAAATAGTAAGTTTCTACATGAAACTTATCATTTTTTTTCATTTTTTTTTAAAAGAAACGTTTCTAACATTTCTTCTTTTCTTTTCTTGTAGGTTCTCTGTGCTTTCAGTTCGATACTGGAATCAGAAATGGTAAGTTTCTCAAGTTTCTTTGAGAAACTTACCGTATTTTTTTTGGTTTTCTTTTATTAGAAACGTTTCTAACATTTTCTTTCTTTTTCTTTTGTAGGTTCTCTTTGCTTTCAGATTAGTACGTGAAATTGAGAACAGTAAGTTTCTTCGTAAAACTTGCCATTTTTTTCTTTTTTTTTAAAAACGTTTTTAACGGTTCTTTTTCTTTTCTTGTAGACTCTCCTTCAGTTCGGGCACTTGGAATTAGGAAACGGTAAGTTTCGTAACGAAACTTACCGTTCTGTTTTTTTTAAATAGAAACGTTTTTAATGTTTCTTCTTTTTTCTTCTTGTAGGTTCTTGGATTTCATTTTGGGTATGGAAGTTTCTTCGTGAAATTCCCATCTGATGCATTTAATTAAAGAATCGTTAGTAGAAACGGTACTAACGTTTCTTTTTTTTTATTTTTTTTGTAGGATCAGGCTTTTTTTCGATTTTGGCTTAGAAATCTGGTAAGTTTTAAAGTTGTAACTTCGAAACTTTCTTTTTGGAACGTAAGTTTCATAATGAAACTTCATTTTTTTTTGTTTTTTATTTTAAGAAATATTCTAACCGAACGTTTCTTTTTTTTTGTAAGTTTGCTCCTGAACTTAACGTAAGTTCAATAACGTTCATTTCGTTATGAAACTTCATTTTTTTTTGGGTTTTTTTTAAGAAACGTTCTACTGGACATTTCTTCTTTTTTTTGTAGATTCAGCTCTAAGAATTTAGGATTGGAAACGTAAGTTCTGTAATATTCATTTCGTTACGAAATTTCATTTTTTTTTGTTTTTTTCTTTAAGAAACGTTCTAACTAAACATTTCTTCTTTTTTTTGTAGATTCAGCTCTGGGAATTCAGGATTGAAAATGTAAGTTTCGTAATGTTTGTTTTGTTATGAAACTTCATTTTTTTTGGTTTTTTCTTTAAAAAACGTTCTATCTGAACGTTTTTTCTTTTTTTTTGTAGATTCAACTCTGGAAATTTGAGATTGGAAGAGAAATGTAAGTTTTATAACGAATTACTTCATTACGAACTTCATTTTTTCATTTTTTTTTCTTTATTAGAAACTTTCTAATCGACTGTTTCTTCTTTTTTTGTAGGGTTGCTCCTGGACTTGGGAAATCAAAATGTAAGTTTTGTAACATTCATTTCGTTACAAACTTCATTTTTCATTTTTTTTCTTTGTATAGAAACGTTCTAACTGAACGTTTCTTTTCTTTTGTAGATTCAGCTCTGGAAATGGAAACGGAAAAGTAAGTTTCATAACGTTCGTTTTGTTACAAACTTTGTTTTTAGTTTTTTTTCTTTGTATAGAAACGTTCTAACTGAACATTTCTTCTTTTTTTTGTAGATTTGCTCCTGGACTTGGGAAACTGAAACATAAGTTTTGTAACGAATGTTTCGTTACAAAACTTCTTTTTTTCATTTTTTTTCTTTGTTAGAAACATTCTAACCGAATGTTTTTCTTTTTTTTGTAGATTCAGTTTGTTTCTTGAAATTTGGATTTTTGGTAATCGGAAACGTAAGTTTCGCAACTTAGCTGTGAAACTTAGTTACTTTTTTGTAGGTTCCAGGTTTAGATATTAGAATTGAATAGTTAGTTAGTATAGCATACTAGTTAGTATAGCATAGTTAGTATCTAGGAAGAATTTGTAATTTAATACATTTTTAATAAACGAATATAGTTTAAACATAATAAAATCAATTAACAATACTTTTATTTATTAAATGGAGTTAATATATGCTAAAATTTGTATTGTTATACGCATTTTTCAACATTTTAATATGCGTTTTTCAACTAATTATATGCATTTTTCAACTAATCTAGTGTTGTTATCTGTTATATGCATTTTTAAATTGCTGTTGTTTTACTGTATGTTGTTATACACCTAAAAAAGTATTGCGTAATGCATTTTTAATCACGTTGGTTGACAAAGAGTTCATTGCACAACACTTTTTTGGTGTTGAGCAACACATGGCATATGTTTACACTTTATACGCCTGTTCAAAACTTCCTGATGTGAGAATATTAAACACTTCCAGAGGTATTGTTAAAGGTCATGTTGTAAAATGAAAATTGTGGGTATATTTAAAAATAATAATACGCAAACAACTTAAACTATATTATTAAATGTTAAATAACAAGAGAAGCATTTTTTCTTAAGATCCTGAAGGCTGTCACCATAGTGAACGAAGCCTCCAGGTTGTGTTTTTGCTTCATAAAAAATTTGAAAAAAATTTTTCAGGAAAGAGTAGCCCCTCTATCAACTTATAATTTAAAGATTATTACAACAAAATTAAAAATATTAAAAATAGAAAATTATCTTTTATTACCATAGCGTTTTATCACATCCATTAATTTTGGCTGGAATTAAGGGTTGGTTAGAGTTAGGTTAGGATTAGAGTTAGGATTAGGATCAGGTGATTAGGTTTAGTAGTATATCTCATCATACCCATCTTTCTCCATTTTTATTAAATATTCTAGGGACTTAAGGTTTTTCTTGATAGTGAAATCCTATTTGTCATCATTATATATCATGCTGGCGATAAAATTACTATATATCGCCATGGCGATAAATTACAAATATTATTCATCACATATATTTAGATAGTTTTTTAATATTCAAATAAAATTATAGCAAAATAGAACTTAAATAAATTAATACTAATTATTATAAAATTCACTTCTCAAATTTTATAATAAATTAGTTAGAGTTAAATTAGCAGCTATTTATACTAATATATTAGCAAACTTAGCTAAATATGAATTAATAATATATATAAATAGTAAATATACAATTAATAGTATTAACTTATTCATAAATAATAATAAATTACAAATAAATAGTTATGCAAACTTTAAATTAATAATAGATTTTTTATAGTTAATAATATTAATATAATTAATAGAAAAAATATTAAACTTTCTTTAATAAAGATCAAAGAATACTTAGATAATTTCAATAATGAATAAGTAAATATTTTAGTTATAAAAAGTTTATAATCAAATAATTATATTATAAATAATATAAATAACAATATTGAATGATACTGAAATAACATTAAAATGCATGATATTAAATGATATTAAATAATATCAATTTTACTATAAAAATAACAAATTGAAAAATAATAAATGTCATTTGAAAAATAGGCAAATGATATAGTAATTTAACAACACTGATAAATAGTGCTAATAGTTATATAAAATTTAATTTATTTTAAAATAAGGATAAATTTAATTGTAATATTCTGTTACATGTCTTATTTGTAACAACCTCAGAAAATAAGTCCGGATAATAAATTTTTATTTATAGAAATTATTTATTTATTTATAGGATTTTAATCAAATATAATAAAAAATGACAATATATGTTAATATAATAAAAGTAAATATATGTTTTTTTTTTGTTTTTTTATTATTTATATTACTAGGTAACCAAGCTAAAGTATTCTAAAGAAAATGATGAAAAAAAAGAAGTACACAAAAAGAATGAATGAATGAAATAAAAAAAAAGTAAAAGAAAAAATAAATAAAAAAACACTAGTCGAAAACTCGAAATAAGAAGTTTTGGCATGTGATGATTCGGCT
>QKYT01000996.1:20663-34135 GCA_003550305.1 Glomus cerebriforme | reverse complement strand
TTGTATTTTCATTCCTAGGTATTTGTATAATTTCTTTCCTTGATTATTATTCCTATCAATTACAGGAGTTGGAGATATTGGTTCATGGTTAGTTGAATTTTCATTCCTAGTAGGTGTCTGTATGATTTCTTGTCCTTGATTATTATTTTTACTAATTACTAGAGCTGGAATTGTCATATCTTCATTTCTGGATGTTTTATTAACAATCAGATTTCTTAATATTGTTAACATTGATTCTCGTCCATTATTATGAATATTTCTTTCAGAAGAAGTTATCTTTCCTTCTTGATTGTAATTATCATAACCAACATTTCCATAAATTGGTATTACATCTTTTTGTTTTTGTTTATTCCGTTTATATAAAAAAAAGATTCCAAATGATAATAATATGACACCAAACAAAGATCCTACAATTGCACCAGCCATAACTAAAGCATTATTTGATGAATCATTATTAGATAGTTGTGATGGGGAAACGTATGGTGATGAAGGTGACGAAGGTGATGATGATGGTGAAGGTGATGAAGATGAAGGTAATGATGGTGTTGGCATGACATTGTTTGGAACTGAAGGAACAAATGTTGTTGTCCATACATATTCATCATTATTACTTATATCAAGTAATAAAATATCACTTTCGATAGATTTATCATAACCTACTCCTATTAAAATAAATTATACTCTGTTAAAAACAGTAATCAATTTAAATTAATTTAATGTAAAATATTATTATATTTACCATATGATATAACTATATATTTTCCAATTAAATTTGCAATGTGCCAAACCCTAGGGCTTGGAATTGTTCCAGAGATATTTGGAATATACCAATTGAAATTTGTTAGATCTAAAACATAAAGCGACGTATCTAAATATCCAGGATTAGCAAATGCTCCCCCAAAAATTATAACTCTTTGACCATCCAAACCTATAAATTAAACCAACATTAATGCTTAATATTCAGTACTTCAGCGATATTTTATTTAATTATGTTTAATTACATACCAAGAATAGAAGAAAAGCTGGCTCTATTAGTAGGTATTTTCCCTGATGTTATCTAAGTTCAATAATAAAATTAATAAGTTGTAATTATATTTAATCTAAAAATTTCACAGTAACAATTATCTTAACTTACTTTTGTGGTCCAATTATCATTGATTGTATCATATATATAGACCTACATAAATAAGATTAGTTAAATTTAAATTTATTTGGAGTGAAATAATACATATTGGGTATAAGTTGCAGTTATGCTTGATATGACATACCTCACTTAATGTCAAAGCATTACCCTCATTAATATTCATAGTTTTATGATCAAAATTAACCTTATTAGTGTCATAACCGCCTAATAAATTATATCAATAAATAGAATAAACAAACACATATATGTTATGAAAATATATAAAAATTACAAGGGTTGCTTACCCATATAAATGATATTATTGTTGGGTAATAAAGTAGCACTATATTGGTCTCTTGGAGTTGGTGCATTAATTAAACTCCCTTTTCCCCAACTAAGATTTATTGTATCTAAAATAAGCATATCATTTGCAAATACACAATCATGAATATTATCGAGCATTCTATAACATCCACCCCATAAATATATTTTCTTATTATTATCAGTAATGCCAGTTAAAAATTCTTTTCGAACAGTATTTACACCAGTTATTTTTGGAATACTCCATGAATTGCTTTGTGGATCATATGTATAAACCAATGCCATTGTTTGATCAAATGTAAACCCTCCGTATAAAAATAATGTATCATTATTTGCCCCACCTATAATTGATGTTGCTTCTTCATGCAGTGGAAGAATATCAATACTTGATAAGTCTTGCCATAATAAGTTTTGAGTATTGAATGGAACAGAAACATCAAGATAAAAAAATTCTCTTGTAACTATATTTTTTTCATTACCACCACCCAAAATATATAATTTATTATCAAGAAATGTAGCTGTATGTCTGTGACACGCTAGGCTTAAAGGGCGTCATTTGACAATTTACTTCAACTAATATTTGAAGTAAAATCCATAATAAGAAATATACTAAAGAATTTCTTGACATGATAGGAGGTAGTGATAAATATTTTGAAGGAAAAATATTTGTCTTTTTCAGAAAAAGTAACCCTGAGTATTTATATTTTTTTCGTTCATGCAAGATTTTAGTACCATTTGCTTTATATTGATATTGTATTTATTTTTAAATATTTTTTTTTTTTTTGATACAAGGTTACATAGAGAAGAACACAAATATAAAGAGATATTTAATTTGTTAAATTGATAAGAATATCGGGCCGTACCGTTTTCATAAGTATTCGTGCATACTTATCTGTTATTATTTCTCCCCTTTTTTCGCTTGCTAATATTTCGATATACGTTGTGAAAGCTATATTATAATTAACATAAACTACAACAAAATACTATATGTAATTTGTTTATTTTATTCGATTTTAATTCATGAATAAAAAAAGAAAGGATCTATTTCAGAATTTAATACAGTAATTGGTAAATACGTAGTAATTAATAACTATTATAAAGGAATTTTTCTTTTTCTAACTGTAACTTTCAAAGTATTAATCGTGTTACACAAAAGCCAAATTCAGGCAAATAAAGAGTTATTTGGCGCAGATTTGTTTATTCCTCCATATTAAAACGATCACGAGCGTCACGTCACACTTTTTTTTTTTTAGAAAAATTCTTCAAACTTTAGTCAATAACGATAAATCATAGCCCTTCATTGATTGGCGAAAAACCAATTAGGTTTATCATCCATGCATATGGTAATAACCTTTCGGATTAGTTTATCTTTGTTTACAAATACAGTACATGCAGTATGATCACAAAAAAGCATAAACACATACTAAATTTGCAGTATTTAAAAATAAATTGTTGCCATTTTAAGGAATTAACAAATTTGAAACATGAAACAAGTAAGCTTCTTCTGACTGACTACCCAATTTTGTTTATTTATTTATTTTCATATTTTCGATCGTCTTTTTTTCATGAATGAATAAGTAATGGGAACATAAAAAACTCTTCCCCGAAAAAATAAAAATTAATAGAAATCCGCAGTAAAAAATTTTTAGAAGAAATGGGTATTAACATATCGACCGAAGAAGTGGCAATTTTTGAAGGTTTCGGGGCAAAACAAGTACAAGAACAAGACAACACTCTGTTATTAGCAGGAATAACACCCGAAGAACAAGACATAATGATACGAAAATTTTTAGACATAAACGGGGCGACAGCAGCCTTGATAAGAACCATAGCAACGCTGGTTCATGAAAAAACAAAAGGGCAAACAGAATCTCTATGCCAAGCGGAATATATGTCAAATTTACTCAGGGACAAAAATGAAATAAAACAGTTACAAGAGCAAATAACTATATTAACAAATAAATATAGAGAGACCGAACGGACAGCCAAAGCGCAAATAGAGGATTTATCGAATAAATTACAAGAAGTAATCACTGACAGAAATACGTTACAAAATGCTTATGGGGATGAACGGGCGATAATGGTAACGAGAGAAACTGGATACTATGAATCGAAAGACCACTATAGAGACTTGGACGAAAGTGACTGCGCCTCATCAATACGAAATGAGACCGATGACGAAAGTATGACGGATTCTTTGACCAATAGATTTAAGACTTTGGAGATTCCTCAAAGCATCAAGGCTAAGGGAAAGAGACCAGAAGGAAAAGAAGAAGAACCAATGGAAATAGAAGTCAAAGATAAAAAAGGAAATTCTTTAAATAATTCAATCCATGCAACAAAGAAAAAGCATCAACACAAGGAAAAACAAAGTTCTCAAAAACATGTGTTAGGGGTAAATTGTGCAGCTTGTGGAGTAAATAAAGAGGAGTTGATGCAACTGATAAAAGAGGATATGATCACCTGTAACATAAGTTACGAACATATACAGGAAATCTTTGTCAATCATAATAATCACATGACAGTGACGGTAGCACAACTAAATGACGCAAATAAAATAATAATGAAAGATCATGGAAGGGAGTACAAATATGTCAAGTTGTACGAATTGAACCAAACAATAGGGCATACAAAAATCTTATTGAAAAATGTATCAAAACACGTGACAAGAGAAATGTTGACCAAAGCGGTGGAAGATACTATAGGAACCATAGGGGAAATAGAATATAAAATGAAGAAGACTAGTACAGACGTAGAAGTAGAGGTAGAAGTTCAAATACCCGATAAGAAATTTCTAGACACATGGTCAATTGCTTGTAATGGATATAGAATAGAAATGCAACAAATGAAAACAGATTCAGAAGAAACTTTCAAAAAAAGAAGAAGATTTTCAGGAAAAATTAAAAATTTACCTCCTAATACAACGGATCAACAGCTAGAAGGGGAATTACTAACAAGACATGCTAAGTATTGGAAAGTATACAAGGTAAATGAGGAGCGAATGGAAGCGTTAGTGCTTTTCAATTCAGAAAAAGATAAAAAATTAGCGACGTCTAAGAAAGTAAAAGTAAATAACAGGGAATATGAATGGTGGACGGGTGAACGGTACCGACAACAACAAACACAACGTCAAGAACTAGGTAATGCTAGAAGCCATAGTGGAACTTACTGCGGAATCTGTAAAAAAAATAATCACGTGATGCAAGATTGTTATTTCAACACCAGAAGAGTAGGGTTTTATTGTACAATATGTAGACGTCAAGGTCACAAAAACGAGACTTGTTATTATAATACTAACAATAATAGAAGAAGAGAAGGTAACAATAGTACAAGGGTAAGTTATCAAAACAGACAGGTAAGATGGCAATACAAAGGCGAAGAAAGAAGAGATTACAACAATAATAGAAGACAACAGTTTTTTCGGACCGGAGCAAACAGCGTACCAATTAGTAGACCGCGTATCACTAACCAATCAGGATCAGGTAGCCCGCAAAATAATAGAGACAATCAAAACTACAAGGGACGATCAATTAGAGGCAGATACGAATACGATAGAGATAGTAGACGCAATGGTGGAAGAGTCCACCATTAAAGATCCAGAATCACAAACATATATAGAAAGGGAGGAGGAAATGGAGGAGGAAGATACAGAGGGGACGAAAGAGATGGGAAAACATAAAAAAAGTGGGGAAAAAATACAAAAAACCAAAAAAAGAATAAAACAATCAAATAAAACAAAAAACAAAAATATAACAGGTATTGGAAAAGAAGAAGATTTAAGAAACACCACAAATAAAATGGTAAATAAAGCGGAAATGGAACAAATAACGAATAAAATCAAAAAATTAAGGATAAATGATTATAGCAACGATACGTTAACGATAGTAACACACAATGTGAGAGGTATGAATAATCAGAAAAAAAGTAATCAGATCATAGATTTTATAAAAGAAAAAAGAAGGAAATGGGACATAATAGGACTATCAGAAACCAAACTTAACGAAAGGAACGATCGTTATAAATTCAAAGAATTAGACGAATATTATACTACAATAACAACTAGTCACGAAGAAAATAAAAAAGAGGGAGTTGCACTAATAATTAGAAATCAGTTCAAGAAAAACATTAGAAATATAGAAAAGCTACAAGGACAACTAATAAAAGTAGAACTAATTTTCAATAACCAGAAAAACAAGAATATGTTAATAATACAAGTTTATCAACCTAACAATGATCATGAAAGTAGCAACAAAATAAAAAAGAAAATCAACGAATGGACAAATAGAAAAGATAAAGAAAAATGGGAAATCATAGTAATGGGAGACTTAAATGAAAATATAGACAAACTAACAAATAATAAAGAATACAGAAAACTAAAGAGGTCGATAGTTGATCAATTAAAAAGTAAAGGTTATACAGATATTCAGGAAGCTATACTAAAGAATGACGAGAAATTAGAACATACTTGGACAAATGGGACACACAAAGCAAGAATAGATTATATTCTGGTAGACTCGAAAATAAGTAATAGAATAACAGAGTTCAAAATAAAAAGTTCTAAAAAATTTACAAATAGTGATCATAAAATTCTAATAGTAAAATTAAGGAAAAACAAAGAAAGAAAGTGTCAGTGGGAAAAAACAAAGAAAAAAGTAATAGTAGATCATCATAATATTAAAGAAAAACATTGGAAAGAATTTAACGAACGAACGAAAGAAAAAGTTGATCAATTAAATCAAAATGACATAGAAGAACTTAATATAGATCAAAAAACAGCAATGATAGAAAAGATAATAATAGAAACAACTGAACAGATATTACCAAGGAAAGAAGTAATGATAAATAATATTAAGAAAAGAAAACCGAAGGAAATAGTAAAATGGAATAAATATATAAATTGGATAATTAAAATTAGAAGGAAAATTAAAAATATATATAAGAATTACGTCAAACACAAAAAGAAAGATGATAACGAAATTAAAGAAGTCAACGAATTGATAATAAGGTACAATAATAAAATTCCAGAAAGAAATATGAAAATTGAAACGAACAAAAATTACAATTTAGAAACGATCGAGAAAATTAACCGGATTAAAAAATTAATAGGAAAAAAAATAATAGAAGTACAAATTAATCTAGATCACATAGCAATAAATGAAGCAATTAGAAGACGAGAAATAGAATTAGAAAAAGATCCAAAAAAGATGATTAAAAAAATTCTATGGGAAAAACAATCAAGTAAATTAGATCTAGATAGAATAGTAATAGAGGATGGAGAGTATAAATATAGAATAGTAACGTCAGAAACAGAAATCCAAGAGAGAGTTCGTACACATTATAAAGAATGGACGAGGAAAAGAATAATCAATAAGGACTTAGAAGAAGAATGGAAAGCGGAATACTGTCCATTAGAAGAAATAAAAGAGGAATGGTATGATGACCTTACAAAGGAAATTACACTAGAAGAAGTAGTAGAAGTAATTAGAAGTTCAGCAAACAATAAAGCTCCAGGAATAACGGGGATAACTTATGACATGTGGAAGAATAGTAATATAGAGATTAAAAAATTATTACAAATGTTATTTAACGAGATATTAGAGATAGGAGCATATCCGGACTCATGGAAAGAAGGATTAATTTTTCCGATACCGAAAAAGAAAGAATGGAATGGTGATTTAAAATTAACGCGACCGATAACGTTAATAGAAACTACGAGAAAACTATTCAATAAGATAATAACGAATAGATTGACGGATATATGTAAAAATTATAATATATTAAAAGGAAAAAATTACGCAGCGCTAAAAGGGGATAGCACATTAGAACCTATTCATACGATGTACAACATGTTGCAAGAGGCAAAAGATTATAAAAAAGAAATATGGGTTTTATTTATGGACATTAGTAAAGCGTATGATTCAGTTAATAATACTCTATTAGAAAAATCGCTAAGAAGAATTAAATTACCGGAAGTGATAATAAGTCTTATAATGGATATAAACGAAAATAGGTTTAATAGAGTAATAGTAAAAAATGGAATTACAGAAAGATTCAAAGTAGAAGACGGGATTGATCAAGGGGAAGTTTGGTCTCCTGTACTGTGGCGCATATTTTTAGACCCTCTATTAAGTAAATTAAATAAAGCACAGAATTTAGGCTACAAGATGTCAAGAATAAATGGATATGGACTTTATGGTGAAAGAGCAGATGGTCATAATCTCAAAACTAATCACTTAGCCTTCATGGACGACACGAATATTGTGGCGACTAATAAAAGCAATTTAATAGATTTATATAAGACTTGCAACAGCTTTTATCAAATGGCTGATATTAAAGCAAATCCAGATAAATATGAATTGCTGAACATGAATGCCTCGGAGGATAGTATAGAAATTAATGGCCAAATTATTAAAGCAAATGAGAATATAGAAGGGATACGATATTTAGGAATATATATCAATAGTAAATTATCAAAAAATGCGGGAAAAATAAAAATTAATAAAATAATAGGATCGGCGATTAGGCAAATGAATTGGAAAAAACTCACAGACAAACAAGTAATATATATGTGGAATAATGTACTAGTACCAGCAATAGAGTACCAAATGCAAACAACGATCTTATCGAAGAATGAGTGCAAAACGATAATGAGACCAGTGAAAAAATTAATAAAAAGAAAAATGAACTTATCGACAGCAACGCCTGATCCAATAGTGTACAGTGACTTATTTTTAAACGTAACGAACATATACGATAGACAAGTAGAACATCAAGCGAATACATTGTTATATAAATTGAACAATAAAGGGGAAATGGGAATAAGTACAAGAATTAGACTAGATCAGATAAAGAAAAAAGATATGATTTTTGGATGCATTCTAGAAAATATAAATAGTATAAAAAGGAAAACTGATGATATATTAATAAGAAGTATACAAATTTTAGAAGAAAATGATTTTAGAATGTGTAATCATTTAAATAGATTTAATCATATGGATAAAAAAGGGAAATTTCGAATAACAGATATTTTAGAGAAAGATACGATTAAAAAAAGTATAAAAAGTATAAAATCAACGGACAGTATGTTTGTAGAAGATATAATAACAGAAAATAATAGAATCAAATCATGGCAACAAATTTGTAAAGAAAATGGAAGAAGTTCAAAAGGAAAAATACCAAAATGGTATCTTGAGGCAAAACAAAAGCTAACAAATAATAATAGAGATCATGAATTAGTAGGGATATATAGTAATTTAGGACAATATAAAAAGGAATCGTTAAAAAATGATGATACAAACTATAATAAAAGTAAAGAAAATTGGGAAAAATTTGAAAGAGAATTTATAAATGAAGATTATGAAGATATAGATATAATTAACAGAATAATATTAGAAATAGATAATATATGGGGAAGATACGACAATATTAAAAAAAGTATCGAAAATGAATTTTTTGAAAAGTATTTTAATCAAAGGAATTTAGATCAAAAGTATAAATTAGAACGAAAGAATATTGATAATAAGAACGCGTTATTGACTTGGAAGAAAATTATAAACAAAAAAGAAATAGATATAATTAAAATAGAGGCGAATGATATAGACATTGAACGAAATTTTTTATTAATATTAATTATAATAGGTCTAACAGCGATAAAGAATGAAAAAATTATTATTGAAGCGACAAAAGCAAAACTGATATATAATATTATGGAAAAAATGAATAATGTGAAAAGTAACATAGTTAAAAGAAGGAGTTGGAAAATAAGAAATATAAATTATATAGAAAGATTAATGGAGATAACGGAAAATAAAAATATTTTTTGGCGAATAGAAGAAAGTGAAGGGGAAAAGTACGAAATAGCGACTATAGAAAATATTGAAAAGAAATATGAAAAAATAGATATTTATGATATAGAAGAATTTATACCGATAAATAGATATAGTTTATATTGGAATAGGAAACTAGTTAATACTAAAATAAGAGAAACGGTGAAAAAATATAACAAATTAAAATATAAGGCGGAATGGATAATGCTAAAGATAAATAGAAACTTGTTATTAAAAATTGATAGTCAAGAAATCAATTGGGATAAAACATTAGAATACATTAATAATAAAAAAGAAGGAGGNTTATTTATAACATCGGAAAAAGATAAAAGAGAAAGAAGTTACAATATAAAAAATTTAATTGAACAATTACCAACATATAATATAATGACAAAAAGGAATAATGAGATATATGAAAGAAAATGTCCTAGATGTAAAATAGAAGAAGAAACATGGATACATNTTTGGACCTGTAAAGCTAACGAACATAAAATAGAAGATATAATTATAGAAGAAATCGAAAATCAAATAACGACTTTAAAAAACCAAAATATAATAATTAACAAAGAAAAATGGATTCAACGAATAATGGATATATTAATCAAAAGATCAAATAACGTAAAAGATGGATATATCTTTCACGAGCTCATCAAAGGAATATTCAATAATCAAATTTATGAAATGGAAAAAGAACCTCAAATTAAAGATACAATGGAAAAATTTATAATAAATATAGCAAAGAAATCACGAGAATTAATATGGAATAAAAGATGTGATCAAGTAATTGAATTGGAGAAAAAACGAGGATTAACACGACNGGAAAAAAGAAAATCGATGACATCAAAAAAATTAAATTCNGAAGAAACAAGAAATATTACATTGGAAAAATATACAAAAAATAACATAATGGTACAATTAATAAAAAGATGGATGGGACTACTAATTGAAACGGACAANAATTACAAAGACATATGGTATAAAACTAACATATTAGACTTAATTAATAGTTTATAAATAGGTATAAAGTAGATCTAATNATATAGAAAATAGTAATATCTTTATAATGTAATACATAGTTTACATATAATTATACTTATATAATTACAAAGTAAACGTATAAAGATACATATTAAAAAAAAAAAAAAAAAATAAATAAATAAATGAATGAATAAGTAATTTTTACTATCATATGTCAATTGTTAATAAAAAGATGTCAGACAGCATTTTAGATACATTCTGAATAAAAATGTTACTCTTAATACATATAAACGCCAAATATGTTTAATTTAATAAATTTGATTTGTTCACTTTCCTAAATAAAATAGTTACTAATTCATAACTTAGGATAATGTTGTTACATGTAAATAATAAGTAAAAACAGTTACTTAAAAAGCATTTCGAAAACACAATAAAAACGTATTACATTAATTCGTGTTCCGTAACTCAACTTAAAGAAGCAGCAAAAAAAATTGGCGTTACGACGTTACGCCAAATAATAGTAAAAACTGTGCGAGAATGTCATTTTAAAAATTGTATTATTTATAAATAATATTATACTATATAACACAAATGTGTTGTTGATAACTATTAACAGTTAAGATGAATCAGATGATAGAGTCAATATTAATTATTATATTAATTATTTTATAATTTCTATTGTAAAATTTTTGTTGTTAATTTCGGCAAAACTGTTCTTCGGAGGTTGAACTAACTTCCTACATATTTATTTTGTTCGTATTTCCATAGGCATTATAATTTCCAATATTGCCTTTATTTGTTAAAATCGAGTTATGCAAAATTCATTTTTAATTTTGATCGAAAAACATAATATTTGCACGGACTTTTTTTTTAAAAAAAAATTTTTTTATCGGAATCTTGCAAACTCAGGAGGTTTCTTTTACGATTATAGCATCTCCAGCAACCTTAATAGTGACATACAAAAATATGTTTAGATTAAAAAGGTACAAATAAATTAATGCTTGTTATTTCTGCAGTATAAGTTAAATTTTGGTCAGCTTTTGGCACTTCTAGATTACTAACCTTTTCAATTTATTCCTAAAAGATTTTAACTTCATAGCTTTATTAGTTTATTATAATCCAAGAGATTTGAACTATATCTTTTTCCAAGGCTTAGTCTTCCCTACCCCCAATATGAGTACTTTCTTTACTAGTATTCTGAACAACCAAACGAATATTAGGTATTTACTATGGTAATATTTGACTGAAGAATTGAGTAGGATAATATACTATATATAGGATATAAGAGTCTTTCAACTGTTTTTTTTCAAAAGTATCTAGTTATGAAAAAAGAAATAAAGTACGAAAAGAATATGCAAATAATTTTATTGAGGTCCAAGCATATTTTTTAAGTTTATTTATACCATTATATGATTAAGTAAATCAAATATTAGTCACAATAATTAGTTATAATTTATTAAGTTACTGGACTTTAAAATGTATATAGTGGAATAAGTAATCTTAATAATCAGACTTATGATTTTTATTTTTTAGATATACTTGTACTTGTAATGCCCCAGCTATATTAAAGATTTACGATCGACGGTTATGTATATTATGAAAGAGTGGATCACCAACCCTAACGCCTGCAAAAATGGTAGCCGGATTTAGAATTTTGGTACTTACATAATAATATTTTTGTAAAATTATTTTATTTTTTTGGCATAAGTTCTATGATTTTCTAGTGTCATTCATTTTTTTAAATGAATTAAAATTTGAACAAACATTTTTTAACCATTTTTGTCACGTAATTTTCTTTGATCTAAAATTAAAATGTATATCAATAATATTAAAATACACTTTTAAATTTTATGTATACCTTAATTATAAATCAGTTTCACCATTCATTTTATTTTCTTGAATTTGGCGAAAAATTTCAGAAGCTAAACAATTAAAATTATCTTGAACAAAATTCTTGATTTCAAGTGTTGGTCTTAGTCGTGGATGTAACATTTTGTGAGAGTATCCAACATTAATTAAATCCAAGCCTGCAAAATTTCTATACTGATTTAATATTCCTTCACAATGATACCATTATAATATCCAAATCAGGATGTTTTGCTTTCATTTTCCAAGTTCAATTCAGCAATTACAATATATATTAAATATTTTTTTTCAAATTTCCTTATGATAAATCCATAAATATTCATTGCTTTCTGAAATGTAATTTATTATACAATGACCAATTTTGAGTTCAATATTTTATTAATTGTCTTCTATCTAGAATAGCATCATGAAAAGATGATAATTCAATATTATCTCCTTCATAAAATTTATTAATGGCATTTAAAGACTAAGTGTTAATAATTATGCCAGGCTATGGCTTGTTTTTTTTTTGAATAAGCAAATTTGATTTTATCTAGACAGGATAAACACTTTTTACTAGACTTTTCCATTCAAAAATTCTTTATAGTTTTGAAAAACATGACGTCTTTTACAAATTTAAATAGAAGTTTATAAAAATTATGATGGAAAAAAATGAATAACTAAATCAATATAAAGACGTCTTTTTTTTCTACGTCACATGTAACCAATGGTACCATAAAAAACACGAATCACGTGATCAAATTATTCATCACACCTTTCTGCTTTTCATTATACTATTTTTTTGGTATGTGAAATCATATTTGTCAATTATTATTCGTTCACATGGCTAATTTCTTAATGCCAAACAAAAGTCGTGAAAATTCACTGTGCATGTACTACACATTAATTATTTTTCTTTTATTAAATTCAATTTTAAACTTTAAACATTAATGAGATTTTCTTCTTTTTAGGTGAATCGGATGTTCTTAATAATAATGTTTTTATTTATAAAATTGGATATTATCAACTATTAAACTAACCAAAATTTAAATTATCTACTTATACTGCTCTATACTATTAATCTAATCAACAAACTTTTTTGCTTTCTTAATTACATCTAGGTAATTCTGTTTTGTAATTTTTGTAACTTTCCTTTAATATATTCAAAACATCAAAATGATCAAATATTGCTTGACCCCATGTATGAGAGGATAAAATATGTTATCATGTAATTGCCACAGAAATGTCCAAATGCTCCAAAATGTAATTCTTTCATCAAGTTTTTTGGAGGGTAGTAATTCCAAAGTAAAATCACCGCCGAACCATTAGTAAATTGATCAAAATTTATGGTTCACAGGCAGATCAACCAGACTTCATAG
>QKYT01000996.1:0-13667 GCA_003550305.1 Glomus cerebriforme | reverse complement strand
TCTAATATTGAAGGTGATGAAAGTCGTGAATGGTTGGGAAAGTGGGCAGCACATGCTTTGACATATTTTAAGTTCAATCCAAATACACCAAATAATCAAATTGGTGAAATAACAGAATCGCAATTTTTCAAATGTTTGGAAAACAAATTGTNTATTTTGTCAACAAATGGTATNCTTCCAATATCTGATGTTCGTATTCCTAACCCAGGAATGGCAGGATTCATTAAAACTGTTCCAGTTGTTCCAACAGTTATGTTTGAAAATGTGAAACATTTTTTACGAAAGTAAAATCGATGGAACTTATAAGAGAATTGGATTTCAAGATGTTTTAAATGAATTGAATAGTCGAGCACTCTTCGAAGATGAAATAGTTATGCTTTTGAAATGGTGGATTTCTTATAAATTAAATGGAAATATTGCTAATATATCAGAGTTTAAACAATTTGCACGTATTAATAATGGTAATAGTTCTCGATCTTTAAATATAATTCGCTATTTTTTGAATCCAGGCTTAATTCCACCACACATGGCTACTGAAGGTAATATATTAGACTCAAATTTATATCTTTTAAATTTTCTTAATCATATTTTTAATCACTTTTATTATACATATAATCTATTCCTTATTAATTACTAGAAGAACAAAAAGGTGACTATTGATACTTCTGTATGTATTTATAAAAATTTTTGAATATTCGAATTAAATAAAATAAATCAAATCAATTATTATAGCTGATTATAGCAATGAAATTATGCAAAATAACTTGAGTATTCCAAATAGTAAGTAATAATCTATACGCAATTAAAAGTTGAATATATTTAATTATCTTAATTTCTTTATTTTATTTTAGAAATTGTAGATATTATATTTGAACAATCTAAATCTCAAACTGAACAGAATAATTCTATTGGTGAAAATAATTAAAAGAACTGAAATATTTATAATTTAATAATTCAAATTTAACAATTTATAGATGACAACGATGAAATAAAGGATAAATCAAAAAGAATTTATTCTGGAGGTATTCAAAATATTTATTAGTAATATAAACGAATATTAAAGTTTGCTTGTTTAATAATTTTAAATAAAAGAAGAGAAGGAAGATTTAACTGATAACAAAAAATCCAAAAAAATAAAATTAAACAATAATGAAGGTAACTTATTATTAAACTACTTATTTTATTATCCATGCTTATTTATATTTTCATTTTAAAAATGTATGTACATTTTTATAGTTGAAATTTCATATATACAAAGAAATTATATTGCAAAGGATGGTAAGAGATTTTGATATTCAATTATTAAATATTCTTTATCCTTTCTGTTAATTAATGTAATAAATTTTATATTATACTGTATATAGATGATGAAATTACTAATAACCCAAACTTTCATCCAGAAGATCAAGATGAATTGGAAATTTCAGATGGTAAATTATAAAGTGGTGTGACTGATGATTTTCTGCTTTAAAATATTTAGAAACTAATACCAATAATTTTTTGTTTTTAAATTGATTAACAAATCAGATATTATTCTATAAATCAAAACTTTATAGCGATGGCCAATTATTTGTACTATTTTTATCTAGAATTATTTAAACATTAGAATTAGGGTAGTAAATATTTTCTTAATTTGTAATTTAAATAATTCATTTTATTATTTATTTTTATTTTATAATTTGTTCAAATTATGAGTTATAAAGTAGCAATTTTATATTTGCAATAATTTGAATTATAATTTGAACTAAAGTAATTTTTCCTATAATAAAACTAAAATATTACATAATAAAGATTTGTCTAATTAAACAAATTTGCTTAAAATTCATTTAAATAATAATTAAAATAATAATATCTATGAAAAGAGAGTATTAGCATTGCTGGCGGTGAATCAAAGTTCTCTAAGTTTATATAATTTTTTGCAACGCAGTGCTGCATTGATTTAATCAAGAATAGCTTTTATTTAAAAGTATATTTTATTGATCAAATAAAACATTGATAAATTAATGTGATGTCATAGTTTCACATCGTTCAATCATATAACCCTTTATAATATAACCTTCACAAAGAATTCTTAACCTCTTTCCTAGAAACTTCAAATAAAAAAATTTTATTATCTTAACAATGTGATAGTCCAGGTATATATCTACTACCAACATTATGTTCAAAAGGTTTTAATCAAAATTCAAATCAACTCTTCCAATAATTTCAAATAGTAATGAAAACTTTTTTTCACAACAAAAACTTCAATATTTTAGGTGTGGGATAAGTAATTTCACTTTGTTGTCTGGGGTTTTTGACAGAACGACGTACACCTATCATCATCCCTGACTTCATTCTTATTCGTACTCGCTGCAGTCCCATACTTATTATAAGCTTGCAATTGAATAAGTTTTTTGTAAGTTTTTTTTTTAATATTAATTTCAAATTTCTTAAGTCGATACTATTGAAGAATTAATTAAACACAATGTTAATGTTGAAGGTTTTTTTTTATTCTTGTTTATAATTTAAAAAAAAAACAAGCCCGTACATGTTCAATATGTAAATATATGATAAAAAACTGAATATACAAAAATATTTTATTTGCAAACTAATGATGAACATATTGTTGCATAAATCATATTAACAACTAGGAAATGGAAACCATTATGAGTCCATTTTATTTTTATTTTTATTTCAGACGAAGAGTCACTACAAGTAGTTCTAGATAAGATTACAATTAAATTATAATTATGTTAAGTTAGAACGTTTCTTAAAGAAAAAAAAACAAAAAAAAATGAAGTTTCGTAACGAAACATTTGTTATGAAACTTACATTTCCGAAAAGAAAATTTTGAAGTTACAACTTCGAAACTTATCAGATTTTCAAGTCAAAATCGAAAAAAAAGTTATAACTTTAGCTTCGCTCAAGAGAGGTAGTGAACTTCCTACGCCTATAAAGGGAAAATTTAGGCATGGCCTTCTTCGAACTGAGGAAAAGATATAAATCTATCTAAATTATATGAAGAAGAAAAAGAAAAAACTATATCTACAGTATATCTAAAGAAGAAATAAAAAATTTAGATTGAATAAAGAAGAAAAATCAAAAAATTTTGATGACAGGTTCATAATCCTGAATAAGGGAAATTAGATGAGGCCCAAATGAGCCAGAGATTATTTGGAACAAATGGAGTTTCGTTCAATGTCGCAGGAGTGTCTATTTGTGGGCGGTCTGGTGTTGGTGCATTATTAGCGTTATCTCATTTGCATTTCTTGAAGGTTTCTTTCTTGCATTTTTATTTGAAATATTTAAATTTCTTTTTTCTACGTGATGGATGGGGATATTTTCCATTCTTTTAGATTGTTGTTGTGCAATTTCCAGATAATGTTGATAATGTCTTGTGAGAAGTGATGGAGGAAATCAAGAATGTGTGAGTCGCGTATTGTGCGATTCTTAAAATATTTGGTGAAGAAGTTGGGCACCGATGATGATATTGGTGTGAGATGGCTGTGAGTTCTTTGTTGTGAATAAAATTAAAATTGTCTGAATTGGAAAGGAATTCTGTATATTTGTAATCTTGGTTTCATTAATGAATATGTTTTTGTGAATGTCCATTGTCCAAAAACTAGATGGGTGCGATTAAACAAAAAATCCATTACACGTGATCATGGTACAATTTGATTGGCTTGGATAGAGAAACACCTGAACTACCCCCAAAAATTTCGGTAACGTGACTTTTGTGCACCCGTTACTAAAAATGGTAAATATATTGATTGTTGAATATTGCTTTATTTGGCAATTAGCAAATGGAATGCATAACCTTTGATGATCACCCGAATGGGGTGCACATCTTACGTTCCGTACCTTATTAATAAGGGGAGGATTTACGTTACTCACTTTCTATATACTCAAGAAATATGGAGAAAGATTATTGAATAGAATTGAGTGATAAAAAAAAAAAAATTTGGAAACAATAATTGATATGAGATACTTTGATGGAAATACTGCTTATTTTAATGATGGACAAATATGTGGATATTTAAGTTAGATATTCGAGAAATATTTCTGGAATGAATTTTTTTATATTGAGATTACAAAAATATATTTGAACATACCTTGAAACATGGTTTTATATTTCATTGTACTTAAATTATTATCTTTGACATACTGTATTGCTAATTTCCTCATATTTATTACTTTAAAGTCATTGAGGATTTGCGGTTACGCTAATTGTTGATAATGAATGTTGAAGATTAGATGGGAAATATTGATCATGATAAAAAAGCTGACATTGAACATTGAATCGCAATGATTAAGAGAGTAGTAATTTATTATTGAGATTATTGTTAAGTACTATTTTTACTAACAGAAGCATTTCTTTTAAATGATAAAAATATTTTGATGATGATTGACTAGTTTCATTGAATCTTTAAATATATATGTTGTTCGTTTGCATCAAGCATAAAAATCTGCCATAATTTAGAGTGATCGACGTCTGACACAAATTGAAATCTGATGCATAACATAATAACATATGTTTGTTTGTTTTATTTATTATTATAATAAAATTTTTAAAAATAAATTTTAGCTAGTGATTTTATTGATGTCTTCAGTTAAAAATTATTAAATAATATTTAACAAGTATTTAACATCAATTGAAATTGAGTCAATCGTAAATTAAATGGCCAAAGTCCAATATTGTATTGTGTGTTTAGTACAAATATCTATTACACATCAAAAACAAAATGAATACCCTTGTATAAATGATTTTGAATTGAGGCTTTTTTTTAGCTATCATCTGACTATTGATCCAATTATACTTAAGATACTGCACATAGTGGTAAATGATTTAATAAATTTTTTAAAGTATTTATGATCGAGTGATAATTTTAAATTCCAAAAACGACAAATTCATATCCAAATTGTGAATAAGGTGTACATCAGTTCTGAATCAGAAAATTTGGCTGTATTCATATTTAAATTAAATTGCGAGAGAATTATGTTTGAGAAACAGAAAATTGGATTTAGTTGCACGATAAAAATTAAAGGAAGACGAGAGATATATCACATATATGAAAAAAAGGATGTGAAAAAAAAATTTTCATTGTTTATTTCTTATTATTGTCTCGCTCTTTGTACTATACATGATAACACTAAGAATAATATTTTTTCTTAACACCATTTTTGATCCAGTAAAGATTTATTTAACCAAATTAAACTTAAACATGTTCTAATCAAAATGTTATGGGTTCTAATTAAGGTTTTGTCACAATTATTGCCAAGCACATATCAGGCGGTAAGTGGCATAAGTATTAAAGGTATTAAAAGCTACAAGCATTAAATTAACTGATATTAGCTTATTGGTGATCACCGTAATTACTATCTTTCATTACTTATTTTCATAAGAAAATAATTAATAATAAACGCTTAAATAAGAAAATATTAAATTTATTTAATTTATTTAGTTATAGTACATGTATACACGTAGTGAAATAACAATATTTATAAGAGAATTTTTTAAATAAATTTAAAAAAGAAATTATGAAAAATCTGAAATAGTATAAATAAGGATATTCTATTTTTGTATTTAACTATAAATTGAACGTGTTAATCCTTGTCAATTTAGTCTAAACATAATTAAAATTTACCTTATGGATTAATATTAAGTTTAGTGAAATCAATTATTGTAGAATCTATAAAATAAAAAGATTAACAAAATTAATATTACATTATTTTGAAACAAAGTCAAATAATAAATAGTATTTATTACTTGAATATTCTTCCTCGTCATCTGCATTTTTTGGTTCAGGTAAATTATTAAAATCCAATAGTCTACTTGTATAAATAGCTTGATGATGTGTAGTATATGTAAGTTTACTATTATCTGATTTTGTAAATGATGCTTGTCTTTTATTAATTTCGTCTGCTTCAACTATTTGTTTATAACTTTCACTATCTGTTTTATCATTATACCATTGATTAGATATTCCATGTAAATATTTTGCAGTTGGTCTTTTTGATGGATCAGCATCTACACATTGTTTAAATATATCAACTATTAATTGAGGGACTTTAATATTAAAACTTGGTCTAAGTCCCTGGCAGATTTTTATTGCTAAAAATTCTTCATGTGGCATATCATAATAAGGAGGTAATCCATTAAATACTTCATATATAATAATTCCAAAGCTGTAAATATCACTTTCTTGTGTATATTGTTTTCCTCTTAAAACTTCTGGTGCTACATATGGCAATACTCCATATACTTTTCTATTGTCTTGTTTTTCATTTGCTGGTTTACATAGTCCTAAATCAGTAATTCTATTGTAAAGAAATAATTGATCTCTACTTAAAATATTACCACTATGAAAATCCCGATGAGTTAATCCCATCTTGTGAATATCATCAAGTCCTTGTGCAATATCCATTAAAATCTCAAATTTATCATGCCAGCTTAATAAATTGAAATCTCTATTTAATTTTTGTCTTAAATTACCATTTTCTGCATAATCCATTACCATCATAAAATTACTGGTTTTAGGATCTTTAGTAATGCCATAAATTTCAATAATATTACGTGTTCCATTCATTTTCAAGTGTAAATTTATCTAACAATAATATAAAGTAAAAATTAGTTTCCATTTGAAATATTGATTAAAAATTACGCATTAAAATATTACCTCATTTAAAAATTCCAATGTTATATTTTTTGAATTATTTAAACTTTTTAATGCAACATTCATACCATTACTCCGCTGATTATTTTCATCAATCCATTTTGCTTTATAAATTGTTCAAAAACCTCCCTTTGTAATATATTCAATATTTTCAAATTTATCATATTCAATCCATCTTAATTTTTTATTTTGAGCTTCTTGGATAAATTTATCAACTTCAGAATTTCCACTGGTCCAATTTTTGAAATTTTGTTGAAAATGTTTAGTGTTACATGATTGACAATAATGATAACCAGTATTAGGTTGTTTGCATTCTCTACATAAACCATATCTTTTATAACGTTCTTTTAATTCTTCATTTATTATTAATTTATCGATTAACAATTTTTGTTCTTCAGATAAATACCAATATTCAAAATCTTTTATTTGTTTCAATACATCGTCACTGAGATATTTTTGCTCCATAATGTTAAAAAAATTAGAATAGATAATAAAACAATTCTAAAATTTTTTAATGTTATTAAAAATTCGAAATATCAAATATTTAAAAAATTTAAAAATTTGAACCGAAAAAAAATTTTATTTACGGAAAATTCTATTTTTATTCTGGACAAATTATGTGTAACTCAGTGTAACTTTCAAAATCAACAAAGATTGACATGGGCGATAACAGTTACACAATAGTATAAATTTCCTTGCGAAATTGTGTCGGCTGACCTTATCTAAAAATGAGTAATTGATCGATCTTAACCAATTTTATCAAAAGAATTTTTTTCCTGTATCTTTGCTGTACTCCTTAAAAATAAAAATAAAATAATTTTATCAAAAGAATCGACAATTAATGTTAAAAATTTAAAATTACAAAAAGTTTATCATATTACAAATTTTTGAAAGCTTTTTCTTTTTAAACTACACAAATATTCTTTTTTTTCAATAACAGACAATTAAATATAGATAATACCGATTCCAAGTTCCAACACACAACATACATGATATAGAAGATATGATCGTTATCTAACCATCCTCTAATAACTAATACTTCATTTTAGTGTAGAACCAAGACTAGATTTAAAGAGTGAAAATTTACCAAAAATACGAAATAGATTATTTCAATTGAAACAATTTTTTTTAGAAAGAGAAAGAGGAGTATGTGTCTACCATTAGTTATAATTTATTTGCAAACTAANAATACGAAATAGATTATTTCAATTGAAACAATTTTTTTTAGAAAGAGAAAGAGGAGTATGTGTCTACCATTAGTTATAATTTATTTGCAAACTAAAATTATTCACTCTAATTATTTCATTTTTCTTCAGAATTTAGGCAATTCACATTCTTGCGCTTGTTACTGACTTAATTTCATTGGCCGCTGTAGCCAATATTATTACAAAACATCACAGCAGAAAAATTTCTGCTGTGATGTTGATTGAAATAGTTGACTTGAAGCAGTAATTATGGAATTCGGAGAGGGGTTTTATGTTAACAATTTAAATTCTAAACTTTTTTTTTTTTGCAAAAGAGTAATTGAACATTTATAATGAATAATTTTAGCAATTATTTGTTATATATTTTATGAAATTATTCTTAATTTTTATATTAATT
Organism: Glomus cerebriforme; assembly: GCA_003550305.1. Lineage (NCBI taxonomy): Eukaryota > Fungi > Glomeromycota > Glomeromycetes > Glomerales > Glomeraceae > Glomus > Glomus cerebriforme. The sequence continues at coordinate 5,412 of QKYT01000996.1, read as the reverse complement.
TTTACATTAAATTTTAACTAAATAAACGTTTGAACCAGAAACTCTAATTTACTGCTTAAATACTAACATATCTTATGTTTTAATATTAAAATATAAACGCAAACAATATAATATCCTTGATACTTCATTTTTATAAAAATTATTTTAATATATTTTATAAAAAATTATAAAATAAAACAACAAAGTGAAACAACATAACCTTCTAAGATGCAATTTACAATAATATATGAGGATTTTCTACAATAACACTTTAAATTTGAAAATGGTAATTATGCAAGCCCAACATTGATAAAAGGTTAATGTTCAAACATTATGACGCATGATGTACAGTACATTGTACAGACATGCATGCACAGCAGTCAGAAAAATCAATTGTTTGTTATTCATGACGATAAATAAATTGATGATCTTAATCTAACAGTGAAATGTATTGTTTGCTATATTTGTACATCGTTTTTGCTTTCCTCTAATAGGCCTTTTTTCTGACCCTATTTATTTTTGATTATGACAGTGATGAGATAAAAAGACGAGCTACGCTCATTATACATTCTGACTTCTGTGCCGTAATCAAAATAATTTTATTGTTAAATAAACAAATATCAAAGATTCATTTAGTTTACAAAGTTGGGCATGCATAATTATACAGTAATTTCAACGTTTGATTTTAAAAATTGTTATGACAATCACGTGATATTTTCATCATCATTTTCATGTTGCACAACTCATTTTTTTTTACATTATCTACACATGAACGTTACGTTTCTCTTTTTTTCTTTAAAGAGATATTTATTGAAACAAAAAAAAAAATGCTGTGGGTCAATTTATGATTTTATAATTTAAAGAAATTTAACTTTATTTCATATTTACTGCTATACATTAAATTCTGATTGTACCTTTTTATATTTTAATTGAAAGAAATCAATTTTTAAAAAAAGAGTATGATAAATAATCCACTTTCCTATAATTTTCTTATTTTTTTTCTATATTTATGATTAATCTTTTGTAAAGTCAACAAAATGTTTGTTCTTTCTGAAAAGATAATCGGCCTAATCATATGAAAGAAATCATTACCTTGGTTCCGTTACTCACATTGTAGATTAAAATTGGTTTGTATTTCGTTACCACATCATTTTGTATATTTTTCAATCATAGAAAAATTTGGATCATACAGTATGTCTCAACTACAATTTATTACATAATAAAATAAATATGATGAATAAATAATTTTTTATGTTTATTTACAAATATTAATTTGTATTTTCTTTTTTCTTTTTAATAACAAGTTATTAGTAAGCTATTATGCAGAATTCAACAAGAATCAAAGAGTTATTTTAGGCGTAAAAAATAAATATACAACAATTTGTTTATGATTAACATAACAGATGAATGTAATGATCATCCTTCAATAAAATACATACAGTGCACTAATTTGTTTCATTTTATTTCGATTACTAAAAGTATTTATGATTTATCTGGGGATGTTGTCATGTTGATCGTAATAATTTAAGCTAGAAATTGCGAGGCAAACATATTAAATAGTGTTACCATCTTATTCCATAAAAAATGATATATTGTTAGTTTCTTAATAAAGTAATATTACAAACATTCAATAAGATCAGGTGTGACAATTATATGGCAACAAAACAAATATCGCGTTTCTATTTTAAGAATCTAACTATAATACACTTCGGATAATGCAATCAATTATGATTTATTATGTTCCTCTATTGCCGATTATCTGTCAAATTAATAATCCAGCCAATAGAATTTATTTATTTATTTATTTATTTTTTAAACATACTGAATTACTGCTGTGGCTATAAGTGCTGCTTTATATTAACATTGTTAGAATTCTCCAAACCTAAAAAAAATAACAATTAATTATGATTAAACAATAAATAAATCAATAATAAAAATCACCCTATTTAATGATTCACCACAGTGCTAACCCAAATTCACTGTTTTAAAATTTTTATTCAAATTTAAGTAAGGAAAAATAAGCGGATAAATAAAGAATCCCATTAATTCCATTATTCAATTAGTAAATACAGTATATTCAAATTTTCCTTTTGTAACTAAGGAAAAAAAAATGTAAACCTAAAATGAATTGATATTAATTAAATTAAAATTTTTTTTTAGCTATAACTGAATTATTTTAGTTTGAAATGTTAAAAAAATTTTCAATTTTTTTTTTAATGCAAAGTCACCTGAATGATATTAAATCCTTTAAAAATTTCGAATTCTTATTTCAGCATCAAATTTATCAAAATTTGTAACAAATTATGCTATAGTTTTGACGATTAGAAAATGACTATAGAGATGTAACAATTCACAAAATTTAAAAATTATTTTATTTATTAAAAAAATGTAATTTTTCAACTCAAAATTTAAAGTTAAATGATTAATACATTTAATAAAATAAAATTACTAAAAAAAAAACCTAATATTACTACTCCATTTGTATATTTTTTTCTTGTATTTTATTCCAAGTGACTGATATCTTTTTTCTAAGCCAGTATACCTTTCTTTGTTTATATGCATTTTTCCTTCAAATTGTTTGTTCCTTTTCAGACTTTTGTCTTATCCATTTATGTAAATGTTCTTTGATTTCTAATCGCGACCTGTTTCTTTTATTATTCTTTTAAAGTCCAACAATTGGTTACATTTCTTTTTGTCATTTTAATCATTCATTAGATAGCAAAATATTTTCTTTTGCTTAATACTTCTTTTAACTTGTTATCTGTGTTTTTTCTTTCATTTTCTTTGATTCAACCTTTCTCTTTCTGCGTTTTCTGTTATCTTGAGCTCATCATCACTTATTTGTTTTACCCATATTTATTTATTATTTTTTTTTTATTCTAATCTTTTTTAGGTTTAATTTTCCACGCTTCAACATGCTGAAATAGGTTAATTGTCTTGAATATTTTTTCCCTCACTTCCAATAGTGAAGGATCAGCACATCTCCGAAATCCAGATTATCTAATCTTTTTTCAATACTTGAAACATTCGTTCTCTGAAAGTAACTTTTTGCCTAGCTAATTAAAGTTGTTGCATATTTCTTTTATCTTTTTTGCTGTTTGCTGGTATCTCCCATCACTAATCTCATTAGTCTTTAACATTTCTTCATAAATATAAATATAGGGAAATGAAAAAGGGAATTCTAATCTAAACCAAACCACAGATAGGAGAGATACTCAACTATCTAGCCGGTCTTTCCTTGCCTGATACGAAGAAGACTATATACAGTATAAGGAAGATAAGAGGAAGTTTAAAGGAATTTAAAAAAAATCAAACCAGCCAGATAGGTTGACTACCTGCTGACTGGACCTTCCTTGCCTGATACGAGGAAGACCTCATATACGTATAAGGAAAGTAAGAGAAAATGAGGTTAAAGGGACTGAGAATCTAGTTTTTAAAAGGAAAAAAAAAGATAAAATTATAGAGTGAAAAGAGTTTAAAGGGAGAGTTCAGTGAATCTAGTTTTTTAAATTTAGAGAATTTTTTTTTTTTCTAAAAAAAAAATGATAGGGTATTTATAAATTTTTTTTTGAAAAATTTACAAAGGATAAGTCATGAGAATTTATCATGTATTTTTATTATTGATTATGCAATGTACTACTTTAGATTTATTTTTAATCATGGGCTAATGGAAAATATAATGGTACACATGAATCATAATTCATATTTTTACGCGTTACATATTAGATCATAATTTCTTTTTTTTGATCTATAATTAGGTAATATTAGTATCACTGTCACACAAAATATAATAACCAGTCATAATGAGAATCTATTACATAATATACTACTGTTAATTTGCTTGTGCGACTGAGAGATTTTTTAAATAAAGTAAAAGTTGGTGTTTGTTCGCTATTAATATTAATAATTATTAATTAATATTAACACCCAAGTTGCACGACGAGGACGTCAACACCAATCGCAACTCAAAAAATGTTTAAACTCACTTTAGATATTCAGTGAAGTGAACTTCTAATAAATATCTACAGTGAGTCGATTCAAAGAAACCAGGTTTAATTTACAGCAGGTCAATTTCAAAAAGATCCATCTCATCCTTATATATCCAATTAACTAGAGAATCAAAAAAAAAGTAATAAGCTAATAAATGATACATTAATAACAAAAAAGGATAGAAATCAAAAATCAAACCAATCCCAAAATGTTTCATTTATCTAATTATTTATCCAGTTACTATCTACATGTCCCATACTATCCTACATGTCCAGTTACAATCCTGCACATCTAGATACTATCCTACTTCCCAGATACTATTCTACTTGTCCAGATACTATCCTACACGTCCAGTTACTATTCTACTTCCCAGTTACTATCCTACTTGTCCAGTTACTATACATGTCCAGATAAAACTTCCAGTATTTATCCAATTTAACTATCCATTAATGACTTATTTCCTCCTTATATATCCAATTCGTCTAATTAATAACAAAATAAGTTAATAAAGTGATATATTAATAACAAAAAAGAATAGAAATCAAAAATCAAACCAATCCCAAAATGTTTCATATATCTAATTATTTATCCAGTCACTATCTACATGTCACCATACTATCCTACACGTCCATTTAGATACTATCCTACTTTCCAGATACTATTTTACTTGCCCAGTTACTATCCAACACGTCCAGTTACTATTCTACTTCCCAGTTACTATCATGTCCATCCAGATAACACTTCCAGTTACTATCCTACTTGTCCAACTTAACTATTCTTTAACTACCTAATTCCTCCTTATATATTCAATTCGTCTAATTAATAAAAAAAAAAGTTAATAAAGTGATATATTAATAAAAAAAAAGGATAGAAATCAAAACTCAAACCAATCCCAAATGTTTCATTTATCTAATTATTTATCCAGTTACTATTCAACATGTCCCATACTATCCTACGCATCTCTATTATTCTACATGTTCAGATACTATCCTACGCTTCCAAATACTATCCTACGCGTCAGTTACCATCCTACTTTGTCCAGTTACTATCCTACATGTCCAGATACTATCCTAAACGTCCAGTTACTATTCTACACCCCAGTTACTATCCTACTTGTCCAGTTACTATTATGTCCATCCAGATAAAACTTCCAGTTACTATCCTACTAGGACCCCGAAATATATATATAGGGGTAAGGTGACTTTTGAAAATTTTATTAAGAGCTGTACGCAGGGGTTTTTTATAAGATCAGTACGCAAATTTGACACGTAACACCAGATAATTGCGAAAAATAAGCAAACTGGTCTCCTGACCTTCAATCATGTGATTTACATATTGTTTATTCTTGTGCATCGAGAGAATATATTTATTAAAAATAATTTTTTTTTTTTATTGTATTGTTTGAAATAATCTTTAATTTTATTGTATTGTTTTAATTACATC
>QKYT01000995.1:0-24405 GCA_003550305.1 Glomus cerebriforme | reverse complement strand
GTTTGGGCTACAACATTTCCATAAATATTCAATACTACCTCATACTTTCAATTGAACCATGTGATGCAGGCATTATAAACGGCTGTGGAAAAATGTATTTATAAATTGCGAGGCAGTCATTCCAACATTCTGGATTTTCAATATTGCAACTAGACATATTTTTGATGTAATATTTTCATATGTTCCATATATGCAACAAATGTTATAAATTGACCAATCAATTTTTACTTTTCAAAGCGTGTATGTTTAAAATGGTTTTATTTTTAACAAGAAATATGTCCTAGTTTTTTTTTTAAAAAAAATAGATTATTAGTTTATCATTAATAAATATGATTTGCATCAATTACTCCTTGTACTATAGCTTCATCATCTATTTCTGCCTCTTCAGATTCATCTAGTTGATTTTTAGTATTTATATCTACTATTGATATTGGTATGAGTTTGGCCATTTCTTCATTTAATTTTTGACGTTCTTTAGATACTGCTCCTTCACGAGGTAGGCGAGATTCAATAGCACATAAACGTCGATAAGAACCCCTTGAAATGCTTCCTTTTAACCATTGGTTCATTTTCTGTTTCTTTTTAGCCTTATCTTCATCTCATAATTAATATCAAATATATGCTTTTTAATGACAAATACTTTCCAGTATTGGTATATCTTCTGAATTATATAATTTTGGTGCTTTTTCATTGAATTTAGCTAACATATGTTTTCCAATATTTGTAGCTCGTTTTGTAAGAATAGAATAACTGCATTGATTAACTTGCTTTAATACATGTGCACAACGTTTTTTATCTCTTTCTCTTTCCAATGTTTTAAGATGAAGTCCAAACAAATAAATACCTGATGTTTTAGTTCCTTTTTGATAATTATATTCCTGAAATAATAAAAAAATTTAAATTAATTTATATATATATAGAAAATAAAAAAAACAACAATAAATATCTAAAATAGTTTAATATACAAACTTTATGAAATAAATTTGCCGCATCTGTAGCAGTTTTATCTGAAGAACTTCATTTTCAGATATTTTCTAAACCAGATTTGAAAACTGGTTTGTCACTATTATAATTAATAAAACATCTAACAGTACATTGATTTTTGATTTTCCCCAGGTTGTTTCTATTATAGGAGTTTTAATGATAATTTACTAGGATAAAAACCTTCTTTTTATAATTTTATATGAAAAACTATGTCCTAGTCATTTAAATTTGATAATTGGATTGAAAAGATAGTTGTGAATTTCTTTTATGTTGGCCATTTGAAAAAAAATTAAAATGCGTTGTAATATTATATCGTATAATTAATTATGCTGGTAGTCATCTGATCAAGATCATCACCAATCAAAATGCTTAAAGATGGTGTTACCATATGTCAATTAATTGACTGTCATCATGGGGTTAAGTCTCATAATAGATATTAGAGAAATACTTTGGTTAACTTCTTTGAATTAAAAATTTTTAAAATTTTAAAAATTATTTCGCATAACATAGTATAAAATAGTATAAATAGTTTATTTATAATCTAGCGGTCCTGACAAAAGACGGTCTTGTGACAGTCCTGGGACCAGTCTTTACGGTCTTCGATCCGGGATTTGAGGACCGGTCTGGGCCAGTCCTGGTATTACATATATTTTAATCCAATAGAATTACTAGGATTAAAAATCTGGCTAGGATCATTTGTTTAGCAAAGGCATTGTAGACCTTTAATTACCTTATTTAAATGATAGAATTAATTTTAATATTGTTTAAATGTCTAATATAAAGCAGTAATCAATATGAAGTTACATGAATTCAGGCTAAAGACCAATCTTTGGACTGGTCTTGGACCGGTTCATAAGACCATTTTATAATCGGTCCATCTGGTCCTGGTTGAAAGACCAGTCTTTTTAGGACTGGACCAGACCAATCCAACCCTAATGTGATCCACACCATCATTTTTTACTCTTTACAACTGATCAAGAACATTTTTTTAAAGTAATTTTGATCAAGGAGTGTTGATTATTGGAAAAAGTTTTTAGACATGGTGATTTTAACCCGACACATATTAGCAACCTGTAAGATTATGAGATTCCAAACCTATTAAACAATCATAGAACACTATAATGATTAAATTAAGAATTCAAAAAGAATGTTTTGATAACAAATCTTATATAAAAAAAATTTTCTTGCATCTGAATCTTTTTTCACAAAAAAATACATGATAGATTCTCGTGACATAAAATTTTAAATTGGCACCCAAGTTTTATTTTTTTTTCATATATAAATTTTTTTTTATATGTAATTTGTTTTATATATTTGTATTATACAAATATCATTCTCCAAAGGGTCTCAATATATACATGTATGTGATGATTCTTTTGAAGCTTTAATAAACTCAAATAATATGTAAGAAAAATTTTTGATGACAATTTCATGAATTTTTGTAAATCTGACACGGCTGGATCACGACATTACGATTTGCTAAAATTGCTAAACTTTCAATTGATTGAAATTCCTTTAGCAATTAATATTTCTAAGAAAGATAAAGATAAATTTTTTAAACAATTCATGTCATACAGTAACATAACGACCCAAATGATTAGATAATTCTAATCTAGTTATATTTAAAAATTTTACAGCAGGTTTTTATTATATTTGTACATTTTTTAATTTTATTAGTTCATATCAGTATGATAAATAGTTAATATATATGTATATTTTTTATTTCCCGTTTTGTATTTAACTAGGGAAACGGGAACCGTTAAGCGTTATTTCAATTTATTATACCTATTATTGCTGGTTGCACCTGATCCTGAAATCCTATTGGCTATTTACGCGGCGTGACAGACGGACATTGCATAATCTTGAGTCTTGACTGTACCTTACTGTCCTCCGCTACGCTTCGGACAATTATTTTTAACTATTTGAAAAACTTCATAATCATCAATTTCAAAATTTCGTGGAATATTAATATCAGGATAGGTGAATGGATTAGAAATCCATTTATTATTAGTATCCATTACCAAATCATAATTACTTCCAAAAATCGGTCCCCAACTCTTATTAGCAATTATAGCTTGAGCTGCATTAATCACTCTTCCAATTTTACACGTGTTAATATTTTTATAATCATCAAAAGAAAAGATAAAACTCTCTTGAGTATTTTTATAAATTCCAACTGTTCCCGGTTGAACCCAATCAAGTGGATTATATCCACCAACTATTTGATTCTTTCCTTTAATTTTAACAACTACAATTGTTGCTCCTTTATTATCACAATTTTTATGAAATGCTTCAGCCGTATTACCATCTCTACTAGCTCTATATAAAAGATTAAATTTATAATTAACACTATCATACTTTTTTCTTTCATCATCTTTTTTATTAATCCAATTTACAAAGATTGCAGTGTGTTTTTGATTAATTAAGACAGAATCAACGTAACGTCTTGATGAAATATTAAATGTTGGAACATATCCAGAAATCATATGAAATTTTAAAATTTCTCCTTGCAATTCTTTGGGTAAAATTTTTTCATAAGGTCTTACTTTATAATAATAATCCTCAGAAGAAATTTCATAAAATCTAATCAATAATATAAACTTATGAAGGATTCTTTCAAAAATAATAAAATTTTCTTGATTCCATTTAGACACATCATCATTAAGAGTTTTTTCTTGTGTTAATCCCCATTTAATTAAATTCTCCCAAATTACAATTTCTTCCAAGTTCAAATCATTACGTTTTAAGATGATCTCCAATAGAGGAGCGGGTAAATTAACAAATTTATCAGAGTCAAATAAAATTTCGGGTTCAAAACAGATCGTTTCCAAACAAAATTTTTGTATATTTTTAAGAGATTTATTATAATAAATCAATTGAAGAATTTCAATTGGATCATTTTGTAAAAATTTTCGATGTTCAATAAAGAAATCTTGAGCCAATTTAACTAACTTGTTCAATTCCAAATCATCAGAAGCGATTATAATGTTTAAAATTTCAATTCCGGACTTGTTAGATACGTTAACTTGCCCAGTAATAAGATACCTATTTTGATTAAAAATAAATAAATTAATTTATAAAAATGTATATAATAAATAATAAATTAATTTAAATAAAAAAATATTCTTACTTAATAATAACATCGAAAATTTGAGGAGTAATATTTGGTTTCTTAATTACATAATTTCCATCCTTTTTTTCAATATCTTTATCAGAAAGTAATTTTTTAAAATAATCGGATCTATTGCGTAAGGTTTTAGAGTGCGAATAAAATTCTTTAATGTTTGGTTCTTCTCCAACGTAAATGATAACATCATAATCGACTTCAGTTTCTTTAGTTTCTTTGGCTTTTTTGATTTTAAGTTTACTGAGCGCTTTTGTAACAAATTTGCGTGACATATTTATTTATATTTAATTATTTGTTTTTTTTTTTTTTTTTTTGATGAAAGAAAAGCGGCAAGAAAATAAACATTTAAAATTTTGTAAATGATGTAAATAGTATGATCAACATAAATAGATTTTCTATATTGGTGCTTATAATGATATTGCTATCAGCTATATCAGCTGTCGCAGCAACAGCAAGTGATCAGCGCATGATAGTAGCACTTGGCGTATTCTAAGAAAAAAATGTATATATTTAAATCAAATAGGAATCTTTATATATTGGAACAGCCGAACAGGTCAACATAAAATTGAATATGAGCCAATTAAACTTGCAGAAAGTATTTATTATTTAAATAGTTTATCACCTGATAGTATGCAAATATTTTGTTTATTTTGATTAGGAGTAACCGAATAACCTGTTTTTTGACCGGAATTTTATTTATTTTATATTTATATGAAAATTACGTAAAGAAAAATTTATATACAGTAATATATACAGTATTTGTAATATTAATACCAAGAATTTGTAAGCTAGTTCAATTCTCGTTTCGTTAATCATGTTAAAAATAAAAATCTTTCAAGAATATTTGAAAAATATGTTTCACTAAAATATTTGGAATTTTATTTGTTCTTAACAAGCAAAAAGAATTTTTACAAGCGAGAATTATTTTTATCTGAATCATGTTTTGAATATAAAATTCGACAATATAAAAAAAATTAAACCTGTTTGGTAAATTAAGACGTATACATTTTTACATTTTTTTTTTTTTTAATAATAAGGATATTTGTTTCGTTTGAACAGTGCAACAATCAGATTAAATGATCAATACGCTATATTAATTTTTAAGAATGTATGTTGTAGTCTAGAACGACTACTTTGAATCCAAACCAGACTTTTGTCTTACTTTAATATATCATGGATATTGTAAATTTTTCATGAATTTCTTTAATATTTATTATTCTGTGAGGTTATAAAATGGAACAAATTTCTTACGTTAAGAGCGTTAAACGAAAAAAAAAAATCTAATGTATTTTGCACGTGATATTTAAATGAGAAAATGTTACGGTAATACAAGTCAGAGTGCTTTGCTCGCGTACAGAAAAGATCATACATATATATTCTTTGCAACAATTGGTAAAGATTTTCCTTTATAAAATTCAAACGAAAGGTAAAATCTTTTAATTTATATTACGATACGATATGTTATTTTTCGTATTTCAATTAAAATATTAAATTATTTAAACATTACCATTTTATCTTAGGAATATTAAGAATTTTTTATAATATATTTTATAATATTTCATGTAAAATATGTAAAATGAACTTTGATATAAAATTTAAATATTTATACAATTCAACTTTATTATTCAATGTTAGAGTACAAATTAACTAAATATATAAAACTTTTTTTAGAATATAATTATTGTACATAAAAAAAAAAAANAAAAAAAAAAAATTTTCATAAAATTTATCTTTTAACTATCTGAAAAACTTCAAAATCTTTAATTCTAAATTTTTTTGGAATATGAAGATTAGGATAATCAGATGGTGTAGATTTCCATTTACAATCAGAATTCATTACCAAATCATAACTTCTTTTAGTAAAAGTATTACCAAAAATTGGGCCCCAACTATTATTACAAATTAAAGCATTTGCAGCATTAATCACTCTTCCAATCTTACCTGTGTTAGTATCCCTATAATCATTAAAATGAAAGATAAAACTTTCTTGAGTATTTTTGGTATATGAACTAGATTGAACCCAATCAAGTGGATTATATCCACCAACTAATCTTTTCGTTCCTTTAATTTTAACAACTACAATTGTTGCTCCTTTATTATCACATTTTCTATGAAATGCTTCAGGTGTATTTCCATCTCTGCTAGCACGAAATATAAGATTAAATTTATAGGGATTCTTTTTTAAAGCTACATTCTTTCTATCTATCCAACCTGCAAATAATGCTAGATGTTGTGTATTTATAATAACAGAATCAACCTTAATATTAGAAGATCTTGATGGTAAAGATCCTATTTGAATTATATCTGAAGCTAAATAATATTTCATAATTTCACTTTTAAGTTGTTTTGGTAACAAATTTTCATATGGTACTACCTTATTATAATATTCTTTAGAAGGTATATCATGAAATCTAATTAAATGAATCATTCTCAATAACGTATTCTCCATTAAAGTTACATCATCCTTAGTCCATTCAGATGGATCTTTATTAACAGTAGGTTGTTGTGCATGTGCCCAGGTAATCAAATCATTCCATATATCAATTTCATCTAATACAAGATCTTCTCGTTCAAGTAATGATTCCAATATATGTACAGGTAAGGATAATATTTTATCGGTTCCAAATAAAATATCTGGATTTTGACAAATTGTTTCCAAACAATGATCTTTTAATTTTGTAAAAGTTTCATGTTGAAAAGCAAATTCAAGAATTCCAACAGTATCATTTTGTAATAATTCTTCTTGATTTTCAATTAAAAATTCTTGAATATAATCACAAAGTGTATTTAATCCTAATTCTTCAGTAGCTACCAATAATTTTAAGACATCCAATCCATTTTTAGTATTTAAATCTAATTGTCCGCAGTATAAATATCTATAATAATAATAATTTATCAATAAATAGCTAATATTTATAATAATTTTATTAAATATTCAATACCTTATAACATTTTCAAGAATATGTGGCGAAATATTTGGTTTTTTAAATATATATTTTCCATTCTCTTTTTCAGCCCAATTATCAGAAAGCGCAGCATCAAAATAATTCGATTGACAACAAAGTACGACGGAATGAGCATAAATTTCTTTTTGAGAATCATCTTCACCTGATTTAATAATAACATCATAATCTTTTTTTGATTTAAATAATTTTTCAAAATTATTTAAAACTGGTGTACATAATTTTTGTTGCATTTTTTTTTTTTAAAAAAAAAATATATAAATATGAAAAAAAAATTTGGAGAAAAGGAAATTATTTAAAAAAAATGAACACCATTTCTATTTATTTATTATTTGGTTCAACAAGTTACGTAAGTGATATGCATATCGACTAATTTAGGACTAGATTCCAGTCTATGATCAGTACTAAAAAGTTAATGATTTTATTTAATGATCATCTAATTTACAGTTGTACAATGAATTTTGGTCTCGAATTTAAAAAATGACAAAGCAAAGTATTGCTAAATTTAATGTTTCATTGACGTTCTAAATAATTTAAATAATTAAAATTATTTAATAGAATAAAAGGATAATAAATCATAAAATTCCCAAATCTATGAATAAAGCAACCTATTCTTGTGATACCAAAGCATTATTGTAACTCCATTTAGAAGGATCATCCTTTATATTCCTTTTGAGCAAAAATAATTTTTGTATTTCTAATTTTGGCCATGTTCAAATCGTCAATGATTCTAAAAAAGGAAATTTTTATGAATTTATCGGACTTTTTTTCCATGAATCCGTAAGAGGTTATATTAACTTTCTCATTTAAACAATGTCGTAGTGTGATTAAATTTTTTTTTTTATTTGCTGCACTAGTAGGTATTTTATGTCGTAAAAGTAACAAATGTAAGAATATACTGAATATGTATCTATCGATTTGACTAAAATTTCTGATGTGAAATTTCTGTTAGAATTTATGAAAGAATAAAATCATACACTCTTCGTACATAAAATAACGAACCAAAGACTCACAATTTATGATGTCTAGTTATTATTATTAGTATATCAATAATGTAGTTATCATATAAAGTACAGCAGTCGTTTAACGTAATTTAGTGAATTTTGTTGTAATTTGATAAAGTGAATTAATATATCATAGTAAAAGCAGAATAAAAAGTGAAATTTACAAATTTTAAATAGGATAGATAATAATGATTTATTTAAATTGAAATGTGATGCAAATGTATAAAAAGAAATATTGAAATTATACAATAAACCCTATGAAAAAAGAATATCCGGAAATTGCCACCAAAATTGTCCGGGTGCGTCCGGAAAATGTTCCACATGTCCAGAAAATGTCCGGAAAATCGCAATATTCCGGACGTTGAGATATTGCAATATTTTAGAAAACGTCCTGAAAATGTCTAGGCGAGTTAATGTCTCAGTGTCCGGAATATTGCGGTTTTCCGGACATTTCCTGGACGTGTGGGACATTTTCCGGACGCACCCGGACAATTTTGGTGGCAATTTCCGGACATTCTTTTTTCATAGGGAAACCTTTGATTGTGAAATATTTCAGATAGTTAAAATTATCTTTTCAAAATTTTTATTTAACAACCTAGCGCAAAAGTAGCTGCTACTACTTGGTGAGATCATTTCTTTCAGTGCTGTAATTGCATAATGCCGGTCAGTATTTACAAAACGTGATAAATTCCGAATGACATTATTTAAAAAGAAGATGATTATTCTCTTACGCCTTATTTTAATTAATATTATTCCACGCCCAATATTTAATTGTTATTATAAATCCATTTTCATTTTTTTTTTTTAAAAAAAAAAAAATTATGTTTGAACAATTTCATGTGTACTATGCCTAAAAAATAGCTTTACCGAGAAGCAGACTAGTAACAATTTTTTATTTTTATTATTTTTTAATATTTTACATAATAATATAATATTATATGAAGTGTACATGATTGTTCTTCCATCTATCGTGAAATTTCTCTGAATCCTTCATTAAGTGGTATTGCAGATGCAGAATATTCACTTCGAACTAATTAAATGAAGCATTGATGTTTAAAGTGATAATGGAGAATTTTATTAAAAGAAATTTATTGTATTATTATAGAATGTTCTTTTTTTATATCTTCAAGATTTTGATTGCTTACGTTACACTAAGAATCGGCTTGTGGTTCAACACTTCAATATCAAATCATCAGAAACGATTATGATTTTAGAATTTCTTTACATTATTAGTAATTTTCAACAAAACATTGTGTTAAAAAAAATTTAAAAATGAATATGTTAATGAAAATGGACAAAAAAAAAAAATAATTCTATAATAAAAATTTTTGCTTCTTAATTACGTATATTTGCCATCTTCTCTTTTTCATTATCTTTATTAGAAAGTATATTTTTTAAAAAAAATAATCGGATTTACTGCGAAAAATTTTATGAAAATTGCTAAATATCCCTGCAGGTGATTGTCACCACACCAGCATCAGGGTGGAATTTCGGGCAGAATTAAAAATGGAATGAAACTTTGCCCAAAATTTCATTCTAATGCTGGTGCGGTGATCATCATTGCGATGACATTTAGCAATACCCTAATTTATTCGTTTATCCAATTTTGTTGGAGGAAAATCTTGCAAATTAACTCACATTTCGTGGCACTCTCAATACTTATTTTTTTTATTAAAATGTTTAATAATAAGGGCATAGTGTGCTTACCTTAGTGACTTAGTGTAATGAAAATTTGGATTATTGTATATTCTTCCACATCTATATAAAATGATAAAAAATAAAAATAAAATTAGAAAAATATTTCGTTATCCAAATATTTCATTTACCATTAATAATAAAATTTGTTTTTTTAATTGATACTGTATTGTTTCTTTTTCTTTTCGTAATTATTTTTAATATCTATAAAAAATTACATCGATAAACAATGTATTTTATTATTTTATAATTTCAAAACAAAATAATAAAATTACAAATAAATAATTGCTTTAGACATGCCGACATAATTATGGCTATTTGAATTATTGGAGTTTCTGGTACAATTTTTGGTCTCATACCACTAGGGATGTTAACGGTCCGGTTCGGTCGGTCTTGGTCCAGTCCTTATCAGTCCGCGGTCTAGGACCGGACCGTGGACCGGGACCGATCGGTCCTATAGAATGGTCAAAATTTTTTAACCGGCCAAAGTTATAGTGCCGGCCCGAATTATAGAATTTGTGTAAACACCGAAAATTGATTTTTTTCATGTGTGTTCATAAGTCACGTGCTAAAGTATATATAATTTGGGCCGGCACTATAACTTTGGCCCGATTTATATCTAGCCGGTTAAAAAATTTTTTCTTATTAAGACCGTTCTATAAGACCGATGGTCCTATCGGTCCAGTCCTATATCGGTCCGGTCCAAACTTGGTCCTATAACCGGACCACGGTCAGGTCGGTCTGTTAACATCCCTACATACCATAAATGATATTTATTGCAAGGTATTATAATTGCTTTCTCAAAATGAATACGATCAATTGCATCAATTATATAACACATAATCAAAATCCTTCCTTTCCATATAAGTTGATTCTGATTTTATATTAAATAGTTTTTTAAATCAATATCCATTTTAAACGTTACAAGCATATAATCTCCATTTAATGGATCTTGCGTGCGTTAAACCATAACATCGAAGTATAGATGACCATTTATTGCTAAATGTGATTTAGCCTATAAAAAATATTTTTAAAAATATTTAAAATTTTCAAAAAAAAATTGATTTTGTAATTAATTTTAAAAATTACAAACCTTTTCAAACCAACTTTGATCGGCATTTTCAACATTTTTTAATTTTTTAAGTATTACATTAAGTGGTCTACTCTTTTTAATTGTTTTCTTTAGAATCCCATTCACGATAACATCCATCAATCCAATATGCAGTATAAATTTCAGAGCATCCACTTTTGTTAGATATTTAATATTTTGTAAATTATTGTATGGGATCCATTCAACTATTCTTTTAGGAATAAGTGTTTCTGTCTGCCATTTCTGTATTAAATTATCAATAACATTATTTTCAGATATCCAATCTGAAAATTTTGCTTTTAAATAATTTTGAACATTCTTGTTTACAATTTTCACAAATTCTTCTTCGTTATTATAAACAATTTTATTTTGGTCATAAATTTCTCTTATTGTTTTAGTTTTTTCATCACTTGTAAGAGATTTATCAGCAAGGATTGTTTTTGTACAAATTTATATTGTTTGTGTTTGTCATCATCTATTAATGCAGACGCTCTATTAATTGCTTCAAAAGACAGTATACAATTTTTTACAAAATTTGTTTAAAAAGATAAATTTCTAAACCAAAAAATATATTTTTACTTCGTAATTGTACAACAACAAATTAATCGTGTGCAGCAAAGCAAATTCATTTAGTCACACGATAATATTTTGTAAAATCTATTTTAGAAAGTTGTCAAACAGATTTCCATTTTAAACTTTTTACTACAAATAAATTTTTGTGTAAAACTTAAAAATTATATTTATTGTTTGTTTAAATGCCGACAAATTTGAAGTGATAAATTAAATAAGTAAATAAAATTTAAATTGCATTAACAATCTTTGTAATAATATAAAAGGCGTGTATAAAAGTTTATACTGTATAAAGTGTAAAATCCAAGAGTACAAAGTTTATGTGAAGTCTATATATAATTCAAGTATTTCATGCCAAAAGCTTATAACAAATTTTAAAAAATCAGTCATTTATGACGTCATATGGCAATGTGACGCGACGCTAAAAAAAAAGCACGTAACTATAAAAGGTTCAAAAGCCTGCACCTCTATAGGATCTGCGGTATTCAATTTATTAATTTCGACTTATAATTGGTTTCGAAAATTAATTTTTATTGTCTTATATTAGTACGTGACATATTATTCTGATTATTTATTACAGTTATAATAATACAATAAAAATGTTTTTTTTTAAAATAATCGAATTTCTACGCATTTACGCAAGGTTTTAAAATGCGAATAAGTTGTAGTCTAAAATTTTTAATACAAATAAATAATAAAAAAAAAAATAAATAAAATACATCGAAAATCTTGCAAAATTAACTCAAATTTCGTGGAACTTTCAATACTTTTTTATTTTTTATTAAGATGTTTAATAAGGTCTTAACAATATTTTCCAACGTAAATGAGTGGGCGTTCTTGTATATGATGAACACTTGATGAACATGTTAGTTGAAAAGGTAGTATGGTTGCAAGGAACGACAATTCAGTTAAAACAGAAACATGCTATACGACTAGACGTTGTTATAATGGCTATGGGCCACTTTTTGATCTTATAACCTTGATAAATAGAGTTCCGTAATCTTAAAATTTAATCTTAAAATTTCAAAAAATTTTGAAATTGATGATAAGATTTTAAAAGGAATTGCATTCCAAAGGAGTTTTTTTTTTGACCTAATAGTAATATTAACATTATGAGAAAACGCGAAAATATTGATTTTATATTAAAATTGTATTTTCTTTAAAAATAAAAATAATAATAAATTTGTAACGGTGATGCTTAACAATACCCAATTACAAGAAATAAATTTTAAATGGACGTTAACTTTTTAAATATACCGTAAAGGTATAATCAATTAGATTATATTCATTACGAAAAATGTCATTAATTTTAATTAATTAAAATCAACTATTCAATTATTGGCATACGCCATGTTAAGTCTTTTTTATATTTTACATTATGGAGAAATATTAAAACAGAACCCTCGGATTAAATAATGCAAATGATTTGTTTATCACAATTAAAATAAACTAAAAAGACTAAATCAATCATCCTGCTGTTTAACTTGTTTATTGAACTCCGGTAGATACTTTACAAAAAAAGTTAGTATTGTATTCATTCATTATAAATTGTTTTTCTGTTGTAATTATTATTTTATTATTATTATTATTTTTTTTTTTTTTGTATTCAATTTTACAAAATGCAACAAAAATTTTATGTACCAATTTTGAACAATTATGAAAATTTGTTTAAATCAAAAAAGAATTATGATGTTATTATGAAAGTTGGTGAAGAAAATAATCAAAAAGAGATTTACGCCCATTCCGTCGTACTTTGTTGTCAATCAAATTATTTTGATACTGCACTTTCTGACAATTGGGCTGAAAAAGAGAATGGAAAATATATATTTAAGAAACCAAATATTTCGCAACCGATTCTTGAAATTATTCTCAGGTATGATATCTTATATGTACAGTACTGTATTTAAAATAATAATATATTTTTAAATAATTTTTTTTTTTTTTCAATAAAAAATAGATATTTATATTGCGGAAAATTAGATTTAAGCGTCAAAAATGGTTTGAATATTTTAAAATTATTAGTTGCTACAGATGAACTTGGATTAAATACACTTAGTGAGTGTATTCAAAAATTTTTAATTAATAATAAAAAAGGATTCTTGCAAAATGATCCTATTGGAATTCTTGAATTTACTTTTCAACACGAAACATTTAAAACCTTGAAAGATAGCTTCTTAGAAACCATTTGTCAAGAACCAGAAATTTTGTTTGGAACTGATAAAATATTGATATTACCTGAACAAATATTTGAATCAATACTTGAACGAGAAGATCTTGTGCTAGACGAAATTGAAGTATGGAATAACTTAATCAGATGGGCTTATGCACAACAACCCACTGTTAATAAAGATCCTTCTGAATGGACTAAAGATGAATTATCCTTAATGGAGAGGACGTTGTTGAAATTGATTCCTCTAATTAGATTCCATGATATACCCTCCGAAGAATTTTGTGAAAAAGTAATGCCTTATGATGAGTTATTACCAAAAAAATTAAGACATGAACTCTTAACATTTTACTTGGCTCCAGAAAAACTGTTAAGACCTTTATCATCAAGATCTTCTTTTAGTATTAATATTGATTCTGTTATTATAAATGCACAACATCTGTCATTATTTTCGAGTTGGATAGTCAAAGAAAATGAAATCTTGAAAAAGAACCCTTATAAATATGATCTTATCTTTCGTGCTAGTAGAGATGGTAATACATCCACAGATTTTCATGCTAAATGTGATGGTAAAAATTCGACTATCGTTATTGCAAAAATTAAAGAAACAAATCAATTAGTTGGTGGATATAATCCTCGTGATTGGGATGGAGATGCAGTTGCAAAAATAACTCGAAAGAGTTTCATATTTTCATTTGAAAATTGTAATGATATTCATACAGGTAGAATAGGTAGAGTAATTCAAGAACAACATGCTATACGTTGTTATAATAATTATGGTCCACTTTTTGGAACTTTTAAAAATGGAAGCAATGATATAATGGTAACTGGGGATGGTAAATGGAGTTCTGTAACAAATTCTTATCCTAATCTTAATATTCCAAGAAATTTTGAAATTGATGATTATGAAGTTTTTCATGTAGTTAAAAAGTAGTAAACAATGCCCTTATGGATTTGTATTATTTATATATAATACTGTTAAAAATAAAAATTGATTTTAAAGATAATAATTTTAAAATAATAAGAATATATTACAGTTTTAGTACATTAGTACATTACGATTTTTATTTTAAAAACCTTGAAACTTAAGTTTTGAATATCTATTCATTATATTGCTTGTATCTATTATATTTTCAAAATGAAATGTATCTTACGAAAAATGTGCACTTTTCGTATATTTCATAAGATTCATTATACTGATTATTTTATTCTAGTAAAAATTGATATCAATTTTTTTTTTTTTTTTATGAAATACAAATGAAAGTATAAGATGAAGCAAAAAAAAAAATTAATTAATTAATCTGTATTATGATATAAAATGAGCATCGAAACAATGCATTATTGATCATTTAATAAGTTGTTTCTTCCACAATCAAAATTACAAGTCATTTGCTATTATAAAATAAAAGTAAGTTTCGTTAATATTAAACGTTATGCATATTGTACGTATATATTATCAAATCACCAAATTTATCATCCAAAAATTTAGATCCGTCCAGAGATGATGAAGGGGTTTATGAATTTATCTTATTTTTTATACACAAATATGAGTCATTAACTAGAATATGATATTCTTAAATATATAAATACTAGCCTTTTTTCCAAAGTGTCAGTAATATAACAATGAAAAAAGAATAGGCTTTCTGCCATAAACCTGGATATCAAAGACTATTTTTAACAAAAGGTTCACTATGCAAGAATGATTTGTTAAAAATATCTTTCTTAATGCCCAAGTTTATGTTATACAGGCTGTTTATTTTTTTATTTTTTATTTTACCCTTAGCCATGATTATATCAAAGAACCTTTAATCTGAAAAGAAATCCTTAGACAGCTTGGATATTATTATAAGGTAATTAATTTATTAATTATGGGTATAATACCAGTCCATGCCAGCATATCGATATAATTAGTAAAGCTATTGTAGGGTTAAAGTGATGAGTGCGGGACTGCTTCTAACTCAATGTGGCAATGCTTTCAATAGTTTTTACTGATTATTGGTTGTCCATTAAATCGTGAAATCTAATGAATTTGATCCATTGATGATCCCAGTTATTTCAGTTAACATGATTTTCTGAAAAAGCGGTGGATAATTTGTTATTGGTAGTCCCAGAAAAGCGTGGACTGATATCAATGCTTTATATTCTTTCAGAATATACTAATCAGTTTCTAGCAAACCTGTTGGGAAAGTGACTATATATAGTTAACCTTTTATACTTATGCGATTGTTTATTCTTTTAATTTAGGTATCTATGGTGCAGTAATTGGACTGTAAATTATTTATTTCTGATTTAACAATCAAAAATTTATCCAAACTGGTAGGTGATGTGATTATTAATTAACCTATCAATTTTTTTTTGATAAGTCACATGAAAAAAATTTTAAAATAGGCAATTTTTCATTATTTTGAATAATATTCTATATTTGATCATATAAGTATACTAAGTATACTAAAGTTCTTATACTATGTGAGAATCATCAGGACTGTCAGAAAAATATAGTTTATATGAAGTATTTCAAAGTATTTAATAACATAAATTGTAAACATAATTTATATATAGCCAATATTTTTTTTTTATGACAAACAAATAAAACCCTATTGATACCATTTAGGATCTAATTTTCCCTAAATATACTGTAAATCATAATTTTTTATTTTTATATCACAATTTAAGCCCATTGATCCTGGTGCGAAGCAGCGGGTTACGGTTAGTAATAAACTAAGTAAATTCATTTTTCGCTAATTCATAATCACGTTCATAAATACAGTATAAGCTACAGTAAATTAAATTGAATATCTCTTTATCCTAAGCTTGTGGCCTTTTAATTGCTTTTTTTGTTTTACCATTAGTTTCAATTCCTAATTGATTAAAAATACCAATTAAAAAAAATTAAAATTTGGTTCTTGATTTTGAATTTTTAATACAAAATTATAAATTTCTGATAAATCACATGTATGAAATCACATTCTTTTTCAATTCATTTTCTTCATTTAATTTCATAGTAATAATAAAATCAATTAATTTATCAATATGATTTACCAATTGTTGTCTATTTCATTCTTTTGCTTTATTTGAAGTAAAACTACCAATAGATATATTATCATTTCTTATGATATGATTGATTATTATAGAACGAAGTAAATTTTTCAAATGATAACTAATTCAATCATAATTAGAATAATATAATAATGGGGATCTGTATTACCAAAAAAAAAATTTATATTTCTGAACCGAATTCTTGGCAAAAAAATATCTCCTTTTTAGGTGATTTGTATTACTTCATTGACAGGCCATTTTTATACCTTATACCTTATTTTAATACTTAAAGATAAAGGATGAAGGCGAAGGTGAAGGTTAAGATAAAGGTTAAGTTAAAGTAATCCTTTTTTTTTTTAGGTTAGGACCAGTTTTTTCATTTACCAGAATGGAGATGAATTTTCAGACCAGAACAGATCAGTTTGCGGCAAATGGTGAGATAATTTTTTTATTATTTTAATTTTTTATTGTTTTTCATTAATAATTACTAATAACTATTTTTTTTTAGGTTAGAGCCAGTTTTTTCACTTGTTAGAACAGAGGTGAATTTTTGAGAAATCCTGATCGTAGTATTACAATCTATCTATCCTTCATCCGTATCTGTAATCAGATATCTGTATCACCTACCAATTTTTTCTTTTCTAAAAAATTTTTTTTTTTAATAAAACTACCTTTACTTTCTACAAAATTAATATTTTCTTGAAGCCCTGCTGAAATCGCCATTTTTGAAAGAAGTGAAGGTTACTACTGTAAAAGTAATCCTTTCTCATATTCCTTAATAAATTGATAAGTTTTAACATTTGGATATTCTTTTTCTTTTTTCTTTTCTTTCTTTAACAATAAATGATTACTATATAAATATTTTATTTCTTTTTTTTCATCTTTTAGGTTTGGTCAGAAATTTATGAATGATACCAAACTCATCTGGATGGGTGTAATTGCGATGAATTAGTAATATCAGATTTTTTTTTCTTTTCTCTTCTTTCTTTCTTTATTACTAATCAATTATTTAATTCTTTTTTTCATCTTTTAGGTTCAGTTAAGGATCTATAAATGATACCAAAATAACTGAACTCATCTGAATGGATGTAATTGCAATGAATTAGTAAGTATCAATTTTTTTTCTCTTTTTCTTTTCTTTTCTTTCTTTAATGATAATTGATTACTAATCAATTATTTTATTTCTTTTTTTTCATCTTTTAGGTTTGTGACAGGATTGGTTTCAGATCAGGCTGCAGATTTTGGTATGTATTCTGAATTTTTTCCCATCCTTTTGATTTTTATTAAGCATTAATTTATTATTAATAAATTATTCTTTCCTTTTTCTTTCATTTTTTTGAGTAAAGTTAGGATTCTTGGACAATACACGTACTATGGCAAATTGGAAGAAGTCTTTTATTGATTAATCAATTATCTTTCTTTTTTTTGAATATCTTTTTTTATGTCTTTTAGGTTCGGTCAGGATGTATAGATAATACCGAAGTTATCTGGATGAACGTACTTGCGATTAATTGGCAAGTATCAATTTTTTTTTCTCCTTTTTTCTTTTTTTTTTCTTTAATAATAATCAATTATCACTAATCAATTATTTATTTCTTTTTTTTTCATTTTTTAGCTTCAGAACTCATTGGTTACTCGTACTTCCAGAGAATTGGCAAGTATCAGGTTTTTTTATTTCTATTTCTTTTTCTTTTTTGACAATATTTGATTACTAACTAATCAATTATTTTTTTCTTTTTTTTTCATAATTTAGATTTAGTCGAAACCCTTTTTTTCATCTTTTAGATTCAATCTAAAATATATGGATAATTCAGGATCCTGAAATATATATGTAGGTTAGGTTGCACTATTGTGTCATTATCATAGAGAAATTTATGAGGGTAGGTTAGGATTTGCGTACAAAATGAGGAATTTTTAATCAAAGTTAGGTTATCAGAATGTGTATTTTTAACAGATTTTCTTTTAAGTAGAAGGGTTAATTTGCGTATTTTTAGTATAAATTACAGTTTATATTATATATTTAGTTCCAAATATGAACATTTTGATAAGTTTTCCATTACTTAGAAATTATATATTTGTTATAGATGATGAAACAATATAATAAAATTACAATAAAAATTTTTTATTAATATTTTTTTTAAATAAATATTATTTGCAGAAAAATAAATAATAAGTAAATCATATGATTAAATTGCTTATTTTTTCTAATTATTCAATGTAAAGTATTAATTTTGTGTACTGATCTTATAAAAAGCCCTTACGTACAGCTATTAGTAAAATCTTAAAAAGTTATCTTACCCCTATATATATTTTAGGATCCTGATAATTCTAAAGTAGTCTCAGATTATCCAGATAGATCTGTTAGGTTATTTAATGATCACTTAACTGCATGTTAACAAATCACAGGTTTCTGCAAAGAAACTTAATGTAGTTAATAATGTGGAGTAGTAAGAAGGGACTGCTATTACTTTTACATAACAAAAGACATCTAGGGGCGGGCAGGCATACTTTATGCTTTATTCCTCCTTTGAAACATTTGCTACTCCATTATCTTTAAACTTATTTTTTTTCTAATATACTACTTTACAAAAAAATGTAATAAAAACTTTAATTTTTTGAACATATATTTGTTTTATAAGATCAAATAAGCATTATTATTATTTTGCATTTTGCATCAAAAGAAATAACATGTTACATATTACTTTGTCTGATTAAAAAATAAACTAATTCTGAAAACTAATAATTACAGTTTCTTTACCCAAACTCTCTATCTTAAATGCATTAAAATCTTTGGAGCATGACACATATATAAAATCCTCCTTCATTTTCTGAACATTTTTTGTTTCTTTGTGAGTATCAATAATACCTATATTGCGAATATCAATAATAGCTATTTTCTTTGCATATTTTACAATCTCTTTATATTCCCCCCTTAAAGGTTCAAAACTTACTTTGTGCTCTTCCATATTTTCACCATCTTTCAAAAGTTCTATTGCCCAATCTAACTTATCCACATAGAAATCTACTTTTCCTTCATATCCAAAAACTGAACCTATTTCACATGACAAAAAATGATTTCTTCCCAATATCTGTGTACCAATTCTATAAAATTCCTTCTGCCATGTTTGTTCCAGAAATTTTCCATCAGATCCAAATCCAAGCATATTTCTTAAAATATTCCCATTTATTTCATTACACATTGCTGTGAAAATCTTCTCAATAAAATGATGCAAATCTGTAGGAGTAGTATCAGTACTATTGGTAGATCTGTAATTTTGCTGAAAAAATGACCGCTTAAGAAGAGGTGCTGCAAAAGTTAAATTACTATTATTCTTCAAAATAAGAATCCCAGATTTGACTAGATGTACCATATCATTATTAGAGTTTATGTAACAAATTTTTCCTCTTTTGTAAATATCTTCACATATTTTTCTTTGCAAAGGAGAAAGTGCAGAAACTTGAGGAACAGCACGGCAGTTAGCATAGATAGATGAATTGAAACTTTCTGAATTCAAATACTTAAATATATCTTTCCAAGTTAGACAATTAGTATCGATTTGCTTCCTCATTGCATCTCTTGTAGACATTAAGATATGATGAACCAAACCTGCATGCCCTTCTGTTACTATTTGGATATATTTATAAAAATTTAAAATGCTTTGTTTATCTAAATTTCTGATGTAATTGCTACAAAATTTCACAACATATAACTTTAACTCATTTGGAATAAAATTGATGTCAACAAGACTTTTGCAATGTGAATCTTGTAATATGACAGAAGTTGAGAATCCTATATTATGAGAACCCCTATGTCTATAGGCTGCAAACATTATAATATATATATTTGCTATTCCCTGAAGAACACCTTTAACAATCATCCAGAATGCATCTGCAGATTCTTTATTATTGCCATCAATTTTTTCCTTATCCTTTTCATAAATTAATTGAGCCTCATCTATTATCAAAATTGATGGAATTAAACTACATTGATCTATCCACTCTCCCCAACTTATACCAACAATATTCTTCCATTTTTCTCCAAATGTATTCCAATTGAAATCTGATTCCCAAAGCAATGAAATTCGTATTACTCTATAATTTGAAAATTCTGGTGTGGTAACCAAGGCATCCTCTAAAATTTGGGCTAGTAACGTTTTTCCAGAGAAAGGTGGCGCCTGAACAAGTATGACGTATTTTTCTAGAAGATCTTGGATCAAAGAACCTATGATATCAAATCTTTTACTAATGCTGGGATCATTAATATTAATACCTTCATTAGTAGATTTTACTCTTAGATTAAAAGGTTGCAATGTACCACCAAGGCCACCTGAAAAAAACTGAAAGTTAAAAATAAAATATTGCTATTAAAAAAATATCAACTTATATGTACCTTGTCGAGGCAGATAGCCAATGACATGAGATATATCAGTGGGCCCTTGATCTAGTATAAAGAAAGCAAAGACAAAGGTGATTAATATATTATATGAAAACAGAATAGTGAAATTATCTTTTCAAGAAATAAAAAATTAAGGAATACTTACTAGCAGAGAATAGTGGAGGTTGTATGATAATACGGATATTCTTGGAGTTATACTTAAAGATATCACCAATATCATCAACTGGAGACAATTTTTTACCTCCAAGTTCTTGTATAATATTATTTTCTTTCTTAATATCATAGGATCTGCTTTGAAGTGTTTTCAGTTTAATGTTCTCTGTATATCCACCAGCCATAGGTTCAATTTGCAGGAATCAAATCTTTTGTCTTTGAAATCATTCTTTTTCTTCTCATAGATTATATCTTTGAAATCTGCAATGGACATTTTTATCTGGCAGTCAATTCTAAAGATACTATTAAGATTAGTACCTATCACAAAACAAAATATCATGATTCTGGACATCTGGTAAAATATCTGCAAATGCAAAAATCAAGAGTTAAAAACAAGTGTCAAAAAATTAACTTTTCAGTAAAATGTCAAATAAAGACCTTTTTGTATATTTTGTATATAATCTTATATTTTCAATATTTTCAAGTAGAAAGATTTCAGTTTGTACTGATAAACCGTTTGATTGATTCATATTATATTTATATTAATAATAATGACAATGGATGACAAGTAATGAAATGTTCTAGATATGATTATAATCTATAATCTTGGTGAAACTTAGGTGGGGACTGAATTAATTATCTTCATTAATTATCTAATTACAACAAAACTCTTACTATAAATAGTACTGAATACCTATATTATTAATTTAAAATTGATAAAAATTGGTATGGTACTTGTGAAAATCCTCAAATTGTTCAAATCTCATGAGCAAATACAAATTGTTCTCCTTAATCTGGACTACTGGTCACCGATGTATATCCTGGACCAGTTGAATTTGATTGGCTACATATTTTTTTGATTAGGAATATTTTTGCATTTCTCTTTTCTATACTCTGATTTTCTTGCTTTAAATCTTTTCCAATATTTATATTTTATATTTTTATTTTCATTTTTTATTGTATGATATCATATTATTCTATGGGATATGTCCAAGTTTGGTACACCTGATACTCTAAACTCAACTATGCTTTAAATTAACATAGACAGGTTTGAATTACAGTCAGGTTCTGGATATATGATACCAAACTTGACAATGTCTCAAATTAACATGAACATGTTTGATGCATAGCCAGGTTTGGCATGCTTAATATCCCAAACCTAACCATATTCCAAATATTTATATGTTAGTTTGGGACATAGTTAGGTTTGGTATTATGTGTCCCAAACCTGACCATATTTCAGAAATTAAAAACATCTTACATTTAGAGTATGATTGGGTTTATAATTAATAAGTAAATTTTTTGGACTTGTTAAATCAAGCTGGATTTCAAAATGAATAAAAATGTGCATTAAATATACAAAGTTTTTTTATTTCAGAAAATAATGGCTACATAATTACAATATTTAAAGTTTCTGTGATTTATTTACATTTTTAACCATTTTTTAAAATTAAAAAAAAATTATTAAGCAAAAATTTGAATTGGCCTTGTTGTAAGAATAAAAAATTTTTAACTATTCTATAAAATAAAAATTATTAATAAACCAGATTATGCTTAATTATTACAATCACTTCCCAGATGACAATTTATATTGCACATTTTCTTTTCTTTTTTGCAAATACAATGAAATATAGAATAATAAGTTTTTTGCATTGACATTTTATATCAGAAATTTCAATTTCTGATAAGTTTTGCATTCATGAAGCCTTTCTAATACTTAATAATAATATCAGTGGGAATATTATCTAGTTCAGATAAATTATTTAATGCTATAGATTTCAAATTATTTCCATTATAATTAATTTCTAAAATCCTGAATTTACAGCCTAATTTATAGTTGTTTTTAGGTAGTTTCTCAATTATTTTGCAAGGCAAATCTATCAGTTTTAAAGTGGTCTTTTGCTGGAATTTTTAAAGCTACTATGTCTCCAACTTTAATATTTAAAGAAACCTGCTTTGACTTCATAGAATCCTTCATCTTATTCCTGTAACTCCTTAATTTACTTTATGCTTCATTTCTATACATTTCATGATGATCAGACTTATCATTTGAATATGATTCCTAAAATAATTAATAAAATAAATAAATGTACTCATTATATAATATATATACTATAATAAACTTCATTTTCTGGCAAATCTTCATTTACAATTTGTTCATTATTACTACTTTTAATTTTTGGGGATCCTTCCTATAATTTTTAGTTAATGTTAATTAATATTAATATGTATTTATGAATATATAAAAATAAATAATAAATAATCCAAACCTTTGTATCAAAAAGTGTCAACCAATGATTAAATTTTTCTTCCCATTCATTTATTTTATTAACCAGATAAGTTTCATTTGTACATAATTTTGGTATATCACGTAATGCATCTTGTATAGTCTTTTTGGTTATACCAAAATCTAATTCATGAGATGTTCCAAAAAATCCTTCCCATGACATTTTGATTTCATCCATGGTAAATCAACTTTAGGCGTATGAGTAAATAATAATTCAGAATTTGTATGTTTTACAAACTTGGGTTTATGTTGCTTTAAAAAATAATTGAGATGAATATGATATTAATAAACAACTGAAAATATGCATTTATAAAACATACCAGAGACATTACAAAAGATTTAATGCTTCTATCATTATCATTATTAATATTATCATCATTATTAATATCATTATTGTTATTATTATTATCATTGATATCATTATTGTTATTATCATTATTATTATCATCTCCATTATCATCATTATCATCATCACTGTTATTATTCTAAAAAATATATATATATATTAAAGTTAAAATATTATTAAATTAAAAATCATAAAAAATTTTGCATACATCATTATTAGATTCATCATTTTCTAAAAAGTGTGATGCTATTTCATCAATATCATTATCATTATGTCGTCGGCCAAGGGGTGTCTCGCGCACGCGCTTCGCCCCTTGTAGGTAGAGACCTCCGGTCTAAAGTATTCCAATACTCCCTAGCCGTGTTAGCTGTCCAGCGCCTAAAGGCGCGTATCTAACCTACAGGGGAAAAACCATATAATACCTGGTACAACGATACATATGTACTCCTAGTACCAAACTAGTACCAGTTCTCGTACCATAAAACACATCAATTTACCATCAAAAACCTGAAATAAAGGCAAAATGAATAACAAACATAGGTTGGTACGAGGGTACGAGGACATTTTCCCATAAAAAAGTTAATTTC
>QKYT01000994.1:10494-27761 GCA_003550305.1 Glomus cerebriforme | reverse complement strand
TTTGAAATTTGGATTTCCATTCAGCCGACCCGGACGGGATATGAGAACCAATTTTTTAACTTTATGTCGCCTTACTATTGAAATTATAATATATGCCAATTTGGACTGTGCATTAAATTATGATTATTATTTAGTTCATATGGAAATTGAAAATTGACATGATATGCATATAGTAAAATATGGGTGTGATGTATTGTGGTGTGATACAGTGCAGTGTGATAAATCATGTTTTATTACAAATGCTTCACATGAAAGGAAGGGAAAATTGACACTAACCAAATTTATGCCTACTTCCTTCTTATTTTGAAAGCACTATTTAGCATAAAAGCTAATCACAAGTGATAACACTATTAAAATGGTAATCATCTGATAACAACTGCTATATAGTGCAATCTGAATATATTGTTAAATAAATATATTAATAAAAAAATAAAAAAATGAATGACTATATTATTTTAAATTTTATTACAAGATTCTAAAAAATTAATTTATCTAAGCAAATTAATAATATTCTTATTTTTAATGAATTTAGATTGTTTAATCTTCCAATTTATAAGCCTTATCTATTATATTTTTTAAATAATTGTTGAAATTATTATAAAATATTTAATCTGCTGTAATTATCTTTATATAATGATTATAATTATTATTTAATATTTTTCATGATCAATTCTTAAATTTAATATATGCTGAATTTATTTGGTAGTATTAAAGATAATTTTTGATTTATCTTTTTTTTTCTAATACCTAAACTTTTTTTAATTACTATTACTGTACTATATACTTAAGAAATATATCTATATCTATATTTTAAATAAGTTTAATATAGTACAGTAATATTAATCTCAAATTTAATATATTAAATAGAGACCTGTTTCTTTTGGTTATATAAAATATAATAACATTAAATTTGTTAATATGTTTTTTTTTTAAATAATATTTATATTTTAATCTCTAATCACAAACTTGATCTAACTCAAAGCTTTCTTCAAATAATATAATATTGCTAAATAATAGTTAAAGATATGAATTTTTTATGCAAAAGATGTGATAAAAGTCTATTGCTTATTAGTATTTCATTTACAGCACCAGAAGTAGATAAACTTCTTTAAGTATTTACATATTAAATATAAGAACAAAAATCTGATACATTAATATGCATCTATTATTAAAAGTGAAAAACTTTAGGTTATAAAGAATACATCATAAAATAATACTGTATTTTATATGAAGTTTAAGATAAGCACAGTTTTAATTTTCCTTCAAAATATAAACACTTTATATTTAAATCTTTTAGGTCTTTAGAGCTTTAGAGCCTTGGTAGTTGATACTCTGCACCAGTTTTCTATTAGAATTAGTATATTTAAATATTTGTTTGTAAAATTAGATATTTAAATATAAAATTTTTAAATTCAAGTATCTAAATTATTACAAATATTAAGTAATACAGTATGTGTATTGTTTTTAATAATTTTACTTTAAAAAAGTTTCATTATATTCATAATGATAATATACAAATATTTTTACTAAATATTTCCTTGTATTATAATTTATAACTCAATAGTTTCTAATATTTTCTCATATTTAATAAACCCCATAATAAGTAAGCAAAAGGTTGCTTTTAATACTTCTAATATTGATTAACAAAATGGTTGATATAAACATTAAATTAAGGTATCTTGCAAGCTGGCCCATGAGATGCTTTACTTTAAATTTAATATAAATAATATGAAATTCAAAATTTGAAATCAATTCAGCTTTATTTATTTTTTTTTTAAATCTTATAATATAAATTGATAATTTAATATATATAAAATGATACATAATTAACTATTACTTCAAGGTCAATAGACCTTAATTAAAGAACTTTTTTCAGAAGAGTATTAGAAATAAAGCTTATTTTTAATAGTTTATATACTGTATTTTTTGAAGAAATTATTTCATATGAATCATATCATTTTAGTCCAACAAGAAGACATTTACAATATTCAAGATATTTATATAATACTTTGGATATGAATAAGAAATTCTTATTTTCTGTATTATTATATATAAATAAAATTTTTAATCTGACCTCTATTTTTAAGTCCTACATTGGCTTTTCAATTTATTATTTTTTTTCAAGTGATTAGAATTTTCTTATAAAATAATTTTTTTTTTAATATTTTGTGTATTTTTTTTAGAAAGAATATTGACTTTTTTAAAAAAAAAATAATAAAATTTTATTTATATAATATGAATTAATGATAGATAAAAGTTTTGTAAAAATTAATATAAAATTTATTAGAGTATGAAGGGTAAAGAAAGATAAACCAAAATTATTTTTTGAAATTTTTAATATGACTTCTATTTTAAACCAATAAAATAATAAAAAGTAAAATGCAATAATAATATCTTTAATAAGATTAACATCTTATAATTTTAAATTTTTTTTGATGTTGTGAAATATAAAAATTTTAATTGTAAAACAATAATAATTAACAATTTTTTTAAAAAATAAATCAGTTATATTTTCAATGGCAAAAAAATAAAAAATAAATAATAATTATTCAGAATTTAAGTATTGCTATTTATCTTTTTTTTTGATTGTGAAAAACTACACATTTTATCTTTGGTAATGACTTGTTTATCTTTAAACATTCAAATCTAAATTTATTAAATTCCAAAATTGATTTTATCTGCTTTCTATTACATATTGAAATGGGTTATAATAAAAAATAAAAGTAATTGTATTATTGTAGTTGTTTTAAAAATTATCATATTAAAGTATTAAAATAGATGATAATTATATAAAAATAAATTTTATAAATTTAAATAAATTATTTTGCATTTTTATTATATTACAATATTATTCCATTTTTGACCAACTAATTCCATTTATGAGAATTTTTTTTTATATTTAATTATTAAAAAATAAAAATGAAATTAATGATTCTAATAAAATAACAAGATTTATTGAATATAATAAGTTATAGAATCAATTTATTCTAATATCATCTATATTTAAAAAATTTTACATAATATTGTCAGAGTCTCCTTTTTATTTGTTTGATATAGTAGGTTAATAATTGTAAAAAATTTTTTTTGTGTTTAAATTAAGCTGTTTACATTATACTGTAGAGGCATTGATTCTAAGCTTGAGAGGTTTTATTTACTAATGAGATTTGTTTTGTGAATTGTTTTTGTTCATTGGACTTTTTTTTTTGTTTGATTTTATTTTTTATTTTTTTTTTTGATAATTTCTAAAAAAATGAAAATATCTTTTCATTTTTATCTGTTTGATACCTTCATCACCAATGTCTCCAATAATATAATTTTATTTTCACTAAAGTTGTTATTAAGTAAATTTAAAATAAATTACAT
Organism: Glomus cerebriforme; assembly: GCA_003550305.1. Classification (NCBI taxonomy): domain Eukaryota; kingdom Fungi; phylum Glomeromycota; class Glomeromycetes; order Glomerales; family Glomeraceae; genus Glomus; species Glomus cerebriforme. The sequence goes on along the minus strand of QKYT01000994.1, from coordinate 24,398 downwards.
ATACTGTATTATAAAAGATATAATTAGATCCCCAACTCATGATCTAAAAAGAAAGTAGTGACACATTTTCCAATAATATTTTTGATAAGTAAATTATTTAAACCAAAAAATAATGTAGATCGCGCTTTTTTTAGACAATTTTTAATAATATCAGTAAGAATTTTATTACTTATTTTAGTAACTGACTGACATTTATTATAATTCCGGTCATAAAGAATTATCGAAATGATGTGAATTTAAATTATAAACTATAAAAATGGAATTTTTTTATCAGAATTCATTTTAAATAAATGATTAATTAGAATAAAAGTTATTTTATTTTATTTAAAAAAAAAACAAATTAAAAAAGTAGCATTAAATATGAAAAAGTAATATCAATATTTATGAATTATAAAAGTAGCTTAACCTTCAACCTTCTTAATTCCATAAAAAAAGACAAATCTGCTGATATGTCAAATGGAGAGATTCAATCTATAATGATAAAGATAATTTTTGTGAAACCATAAACTTATTTTATTTAATCATCTTATTTAAATCTGTATTTACATCAGAATTGCAAATAATAAATGCATGTTTCAGACCAAACCTTCAACTTGCAATATATTTAACATTTCAAAATTTTCAAAAGGTATTCTTTCAAGAAATTCTCAACAATTTAATATTGGTTTTTATTTATTATTTATTTATTCATTTTTAGTAAATATAATAAGTTGATTAAAATTACATAAATATAAAAAAAAATAATAAAATGTTATATTTGAATTATATAAATTATATCTTCTACTAAATAATAAACTAAAAATTAATATAATAACTATTCTGTATGTCTTCCAAAATAATAACTATTTGTATTTATATCGCATATATATTTCTTATTAATCAATTCTGATTTTTTGTTGTTATACCAATTTATTTGTTGTCCTTTATTCCACCCATACACCCAGTTTTTCGTATGATATTATTTATCTTACACCATATGATTTTGACTATTTGTTTATCATCTATATTTGTTTACTTTGATTTATTATTATTTCTCCCTTTTATTCATAATTCAAATTTTCCTGTGTTCACTTTAGACTTTGATATAATCTCTAAAGTCGTAAAATTTCCTGTTCTGAATCTCCTTTTATGTTTGTTTCATCAATTTATTATATGTTGGTTTATTCTTTTTGCTATACCTTTCCATATGTGGTGCCCTTCTATCAATTCCTTAAAGTTTCAGCCTTGTGACTATACTCCCCTGAAGCCCAAACACCTTGGGTTCCCTCTTCTTTCAATTCACATAGCATTCCATTTAAATTTCTACAGTATTGGTTGTAAAGGAGCAATTTGATAATGGTAAAATAAACTTTATCCAATGTATCTTCTACAGTAAATTCTTCAGTAATTTTGACATTCACCATTATGTTATTTTTTTGTTAATAAAAATGTTCATCATTGTTTACTTTCTTTTCTCTTGTGTCTTTTTCATACCCTCTTTCTCTCTGTGTAAGAAAGACCACAAATAAGAGAGAACACCACCACTACCAGTTAATTTTGTTGATGATAAAAAAATCTGCGTTATATTCACCCTATTATACCATCTTTACACATTCTCTTCTCCTGATTTAATTTTATTCGTGGAAATTGTAAAATATCATCTGTTTCTGCCTGAGTTATAAAGCTTTATTCATGTCATAAAATGAATCCAATTTTCTCCTTTAAAATCATTAAATCTTCATTTTCTCCAAATCTAGATTGGTATTTATATTACATGAGCTCATAAATAAAGTAGTTAATAATAAGTATATAAGGAAATGGAAAGGGAATTCTAGTCTAAACCAAACCAGCCAGATCTGACCNGTCTTTCCTTGCCTGATACGAAGAAGACNTCTATATACAGTATAAGGAAGAGAAGAGGAAGTTTAAAGGAATTTAAAAAAATTACCAAACCTGCCGGATAGAAGACAATAGCTCAACTAACTGACTGGTATTACTGGTTTCCTTGCCTGATAGAGGAAGACCTCATATACAGTATAAGGAAGATAATAAGAAGTTTATTAAATGGGAATTGTTGGGAGTAGTTATTAAAAATGATAGAGAGAGAAAATAAACTTAGAATAATAATCCATCTTGCTGATAATGTATTTTTAAAATAAGGTGAATAAGCTCTAAGGAGTAGGGATATTTTAATATAAATAATATTGATAATTAAAAAAATAATATGGAATTTTGGAGGTATTTATATAATTAAAAATATTAAGGATATAAAAATGAGTCAAAATTATCAATAATAAATTACATTACGTAAAATTCCAATCATTGCTATTTGTTTATATAAAGTCTCTATAATTGGTTAATGACTCATGATTTCTCCCTAATATTCAAAATTCGCAACTAATTGATAAATCATGCATGATCAAAAAGTCCTAATTGAGAAATTGATTAGCCAAATATGGAATTTAATTTGCCACATAATATATTAGAAACATGACTTTTTTTGATATTATATTACTATCTCATGTATTTAATACATGTTTCTCTGCCTAAGATTTTGACACAATTTAGAAAAACTGGGTGTTAAGAAAAAAGAGCATTTAAGAAGAATTGTAAAGTTGGATTGTAACTAATTAATAAAAATTAATCAAAATTAAATATATATTGATGCTAAAATACAACTCTTTTATTTATCTAATAATAACATTAAAAATACATATAGTAAGCAGATATAAAAAAATAAAATGCAATCTAACTTTCTATATTTTCAGCAAATTTCATTAAATTCTATTATTTTTTTCATCTTAGATCAAACCATTCTTCCATTACTGATCAAAATCCATTGTAATCAAGATTTTTTTCTTTAATGTCCAACTTTGCCTTTTATCCCCAATGCATACTGGAAATTTTCGTCAATCCATGATGGATATCTCTTAATAATATCATTCTTCTTAGTTCTATAAGATTGCCAGGGAAATGTCTCAAATTTATCTGTTGGAACTACAAAATATAAGTGGAATTTCTTATTTCATTTTGTGAATTTATTATCTCATTTAGATTGTTTGAAATCCTTAAGCCCTTTTACCTACATATTATAAACATTAATATTACAATAGAAGATAGTTTACAAGATATAAACTTATTTATGATTCTTACTTACGTTGATATCATGATTTGTTGATAACTGCTTATAAATAAAGTCTTCAAAGAGATTGTCTTAATATGAAGCAAATTTTGATTGATTAACACTACATGTAATTAAATAATGGAAATTATTTCTCAATGATATTCATATTAATAGTAATGCAAACTGAAAATGAGAATCTACAAAGTTTGACTCCACATGAATGTGAACAAGCCTGTTTTGGTCATACCTACTTCATTAATAGATTTCATACATTTTTCCAAATCTTGATCTGTTCCCAAATAGGTATTGTATATAGTATTTTGTGATACCATGTGATTTAATAAATCTAAATTTTGGTGGTTCAGGAACCTGTGTATCTATCAAATAAAAAATTTCTTTTTTGTTTATTATTGATCTAAAATAGTTAAAATGTCCAGTTTTAACATCTCCATCTAGAGAGAAACGTACGCAGATGCCAAATTAAGAGTTAGCTAATTGCTATACAACTGTATTATTAATGAATATAAAAATAAAATAAAAAGAAAAGACCAAAATAAGACTTTCCAATTCCAGGTGGCCTATAATTACACAACCAAATTGAGATGTACTATTCTTAAACATTTGACAAATTAATTGTGAATAACAATTTTATATAAGAAGCTGTGATACAATTATCTTAATTCATCAGTCTGATTTAACAAATTTCACAAAACATTGTGCTTGACACTTTTTTGTTGAATAATATAGTTATTATTTTTCAAAACTTTCTTCAACTATAAGCATCAGGTTATATTTCAAGCTTGTTTCTTCATCAACTTTATTATTAGTAAAGCTAAATTGCATATCTTGTGACCATAAAAAGATGACTTTTGCTTCATTCAGTCTTTTGCAAAATTCTATGAATTTGGGTTCAGCTGGTTCAGCTATAATATACTTGGTAGTTGGCACTAATAGTTAGTGAAAAAATGTAATGGCGGGAAAGTAGTAAGCTGGAAAGTTTATGCATCACATTAGTATTGACCAATTATTAAGGTGCAAATAAAGGCTTACTATGATTTTCACCCCTTCTTTCACCTATATTGATGGGGTGTATTTTTTTGATTGTTTGATGGATGAAAGAAAGGCATAAAATTAAGTAAGTGTTCGGCATTATTCGAGATATAGGATGGCACAGGCAGAATAGACTTTGATAGTCTCCTCAAGAATACAAGCTTAACGTTATATATTTGTTGTACATAAAACAAGTAATTTTTCTATATCAGCCAAGTTCATATTCTTGTTAAGGAGATACTATACAACTGATATACATATAAATTAGCTACCTCATCCTCACTTAATTTGTTACTCTCTTTAGAAAGACTTTAACAATACCAATAATATTATCAATTGGCATAATTTTTGTGTAAAAAAAAAAAAAACGGAAAATTAACTTCGAAAAGTTTTCTAATCATTATTTACATCATATCATGAACAACAATAATATTTACTGTTGATTGTTTCCCCTTAAATAAATTTTAATTTGATTAACTAGAGTTGGTGATCATGAGAACATATTTGTAAATAATTGTATCATATGAAAGAAAGTATCATTAATAATAACCATATCACATGAAAAAAAATAAATTGATAATAATTTAATAATAATTGCATCATGTAAAAGAAAGACTCATTGATTGACAATTATAATCCATAATAGTCAATTCTTTTATAATTTTTTTTTTATTTAATTGAATATGTTTGTAGCATCATGTATTAATCATAATATACATACTGCGATATATTACAATATTTTAATATGAAATGTTCGAATTTTTTCAGTAAGTTTATAATGATATAAACTCTATTCTATGAAAGTTTTTTTGACATTATTTATGATAAAAAATTGACCCGTATAGTTTAATTAACTATTATTTCCATTTGAAAACTTGAATTATTTTGAATCATGTTAATTTCTAAAGATTAATAAAGAGTAACATTTAGTAACTTGCATTAAATTCTTCGGGATGATAATTGAAATTCGTTAATCGTGGCGCAGTAAATAGTCGTGAAATCATGTGATATTATCTATCACGCTACGTCACCCCTCTGCTTTTCATTTTTTTAGTAAAACTTTATTCGTCACATATTACCGAGCGCAACAATTAATGCCGACCATTTTGTGACATTTTTACGCAGGGGAAGTCATAATTAATTAAATTTTATTGATGTATTAATTTTCATATTTATTAATAATTTCCTAAATATGAAAGTAGAAGAGGTGGAAAAAGAAGAGTAAAATTTATAAAATAATAAATATTTAAGAAATTGACAAATAAAATTAATTTAAACATAGTGAAATTTTAATTTATAGATTTTATCATTCTATCATTCATCATAACTCAATAAAATTCGGTAATTCATAAAATAACCTTAGTAAGTTTTAATTTATTAAATTTTGTGTTATAAACCAAATTGTTAGCAATACAATAGTCAAAATGAAATATAAATCAATAGATTTCGTATAATTTATAATTTAATGATGACATAATAATTCAAAATTGTTGCAAAGATTTAATTAATATCATTCACATGTTTTGGCATTAAAAAAAAAAATTTTTTAACATTCCAAATTAAAATAATTCATACAAAAAAATAATTCATGAATCATTTCTGCCGGTGATCACCATTAAATACATATAGATGGTATTGTCAATTGAATTATGTGGCTGAAATGGTATAATTAACTAATTGGTAAGGGCTATTATTATAGTTATTTCAGTCAAAAGAACTTTCCTAGTTTTCAGTCACGAACTAAGTCAAAAGTGTGTCCAAACCTCGGTTGTGCGTCAAGTGTCGATTTGCGTCAACTGACAGTTGATGACTAATGCTGGTCAACCTTCTTAGGGCATTATAAAGATCAGCCCAAATGGGCACGTAATTTAGGCCAGTCGACGTCTGACGCAAATTGACATCTGACGCACAACATATATATCACGATTAAATATCTCATAGTGACATAGGTAAAGTGGTGGTAAAGAAGAGGTATTTTCAAAAGACTGCTGCAGATGACCATGCTGGATGAGGACATTCGACGAGGCGATTGTAGGATAGGATTGCGAAACTGAGGCATATTTTCGTTGTTGATTATTTATGTTAAAAGTATTTTTTGCGGATGAACACGCTGTGGAGCATACGAGAAACGATATTTCATTAGACGCGGGTTGTTGATCAGAGTAATTATTATTTGTGTGAAGAATTTGAAAATTATTATCGGAAAAGAGGTAAGACAGAAAGTTGTAAAGTAAGATTGCCTAATTGAATATATTATAGTGTTATAATCGATGTTGAGTATAATGTATAGAAGTTCAAGTTCAACAGTAAGTATTATAGAAATATGTTTTGTATAATTATTTATAAATTATACATATAAAATAAAGTTACCTCTGTGTTAAGGTTTTCTTCATAAATAATATCTTTTCATTAACAAAATTAATATCCAATATTTCTTTAAAAAAACACTTTTTAATGTTAATTTATAGTTTTATTTTGTATTCTCATTTTTTGTAAAAATCATTTTTTTATTTGTTAAAACTTTTTCGTTATTAAATATACAATTTGAAAAATAACAGAAATTCTGATTACTTTTAATTTATATTTTTATTATAATTTTTTTTAAAAAAAAATGTATTACACTATTTTTTTTTATATATATAAAGAAATGAAGAAATAATAGATAAAATACAGATATAAAAAGTGAGCAGGTATAAACATATTTTTTAAAAACAATTTACAATTAACATTTTTTCTATCGCCATTTTACCAACACTTTTGCTACCTCATCACAACAACTAATATCTTGCAGCCTTTTTACCAGCGTCATTATTTCCAATTTTACTAGAATCTAGCTATTATTTCCTGTTTTGCTAATTATTAATGCCTCCCTTGACACTATTTTTCATTTTATTAAATCACAACCATTTGCCATCGTTTTTTTTATTAGCAGCGCCATTCTCATATATATATATATATGCATAATTTCTTTAACCAGTACTTGTATTACTAGAACCACCTGACCTAAGAAATGGTATCCCAAAGTTTATGGAAAAGTTGCAATATTTACATTTACCAATATTAATATTACCAAAGAAACTTGCCCCTGAAGCCTATATTAACACTGAATGATTGTTTGCTCACATTCACATTTCCTGTAAATATGTTATTTATACAGATGTCTTTATAACTTGATATTTGCCATAACGCTAATGTTTTCCATTTGGTTGATAATCATAATTGTAGTGAAATAGTAATCATCTTGATTGTCATTTAGTAGCAAACACTATTTTATCCCATGTAGCATCTACATTCCTATTTTGTTGTTAATTTCAGCCACATCTAAATGGTTAATGATATTTATTCACTCGGCTTTTGTCTCCTGCTTCTTTTTGATTGTAAATCTTAGTTGATATTCAAATGAAAATATTCCACTTGATTACCTAAATAGTCACAAATATCCATTTATCCTATGTGATATCAATATTCTCCTTTCATTTTCAATTCCAATCGCGAAGTTATCCACTTTGTCGCTGACTTCAGTTACAAATACCTAGTTACTTTTAAGCTCAATACTTTTTTTTTTTTGCTAAATTCAGTCACATTTTTGATAAATAGTACTGTAATTAATTATGGATAACTCAATTTAAAATTCATTTATAACACATATCTTATGATTATTATCTTTATAATTTTCATTCCCGCAAGTAAAGCATTCTTTCTTTGTTATGTCTTGGAATAAAGTTGGTATGTACTTACTTCTTCTTATTTCTTTTGTCTTCCATGATGATTTCATAAATATAATAATATACAAAATTAAAGATACGAGAAAAGAATGAGGAAATTCTAATCTAAACCAAACTAGCCGGTTAGGAGAGACTCGACTAACTGACCGGTTTTTCCTTGCCTGTAACGAGAAAAGTAACTCATATACAGTATAAGGAAGGTAAAGAGGGATTTTTAAAGGAAATTCTAGGAAAAATAAATTATAGAGAGAAAAAAAATTTTTAAAAAAATTTAATAATAAAATGAGTATTTATATAGAATGGTTTTTTACAATTTACTAAGGGTGTGTCATGAAGAATTATCATGTAATCATAATTTATCAATATTAAATTTACATAGTCCAATACGTTATAATATTGATTATGCATCAGTCAAAATAGTATATATTTGTTGTGTCGCATAAAATATCAAGTTTTTTTTATTAAATAAAAATAATTGTTTAACGCATTAACGGATCAGTAAATAATTTTGCCATACATACGTACATACGTAATAGTAGTTTGTCATTTCACATGACCATGCAAAATAATTCTACAACTTTTTGTTTTCAGTTGAATAGCAGTAGTTGATTGTGTTGTAAATTATTGAATTGAAGTTGTCGTCGTTTTGTAAAGAATATAAACAATAATTAATTAATTTATAACCAGGGAACAAATTTTGTAATACAGTCCTGGAATTTTTTTTTAAAAAAAAAAAAAAAAAATCCAATCAAAGTAAAAGTAAATTATTAGTTACGTTAGCCTAGAAAACGAATATACCGTACTTTGCTGAATATGCTTAAAAGTTGGATGGTGCGCAGGAGGCGCAATGGGCGCAGCGTTACATCATCGAAATATATTAGGTACGAACTAAAGATTCAGTTTTTTAAGTTAAAAGTGGGTTTCGAACATCATATATTGTAAAAATATCAAGTGATTTTAATACAAATATAAAAATCGAAGGAAATTTTCAATTTCTTCCACTTCAAATTTTAAAGTATCCAATAATTCCGCTTTGTTAAAATAGAAAAAAGAACAATTGTGAATACAAGGTGCACATGATCAATGTAACAATTTCTTAAATCATGATATACTGTAGGATAAATGTGATCATAAAAATTTTCCTAGATACTGTAGATCTAAGGCGATATAAAGTAATAAAATTGGTTCTCATAATCCGGCCGGGTCAATCTTTGTTAAATTTTAAAAAAAATTTTTTATATATTACTACTATACCGGGTACAATATTTCATATGAATTTTACATATAAAATTCTTTGAAAAAAAAATTAAAAGCCGGGTTGCCGGGTCATTTTCTTTGCAACGAGCAGCAAACCAGTTTATATAAATGGAATTTTTCATATAAATGGACTATATGAATGAAAATATAAAGTAATATATAAACTATTTAAAAAAACTTTTATTTTATTAATGTAATTAATATATTCACAAACTTTATATTTTATAGATATAATAAGATTTTTATAAGTGCACTCTCTATAAATGCATACGAAATTTTTATGTTATGAGAACCAATAAGTCGTTCATTTTACTGGGAGAGTTACAGTACATCGGTTCTTATACATAAAAAAACATTGTTTATTAAACCGCAAATGTAAAGTTTTACTGCGGTTTTTTAAAATGTCATATGACTATTATTAATTATTGATGATAACGCCACACATTTATGTGACGATTACTCGAATTTGTACAATTTTTAATAGAATATCTAAGTTAAAGAAACGATTTATGAATTAGGATTTTTATTGTATGAATTTTTTTAATTTTTTTTCTCAAAAGGAAATTACGAAAATCCTTTTATTGAAGATCTTTACAAATTTTCTATATAAATAAGGAGTTAAAGCTTTTTATGGTAATTTCAAACTGGGGTAATGTTACAATTGTATGAAAATCTGAAAAAAGAATGGACCTAAATTAAAAATTTTAGGGTATAATAACGTACACATGTACTTATTTTAAAATTTAAATTTATAATTATTTTCGTGTAGATCTTTTAATTAATTTATTATATGTTTATGTGCCTAAATTATTGGTCCATTTTTATAATGCATTAAAAAAGTTAGCCAGATTTATGGATGATCAAAAATAGATCTTCGAAATAGTAAAGATAAAAACGCGTGATATTCACGATATTATAATGATCGTTTGGTTAATCTGTCGATAAATAACAATACTATTGTGTAACGAATGATCTAATAGCGGGGCAAATCCTTTAAAAGGTAAAAGCAAGAAAATGATTTACCCTGATTTAAATGAATTCTTATTTTATAATTATAGATAATAAAGTTTATTAAAATCTCCTATGTTATAATGAAAAAAAATAAAATAAAATGATATAAAAGACCATCATTTTCATATAAAATAACTCATTAAGAGGAGTTCAAAGCTTTTTTTTTAAAAAAATAAATTAAATGAAAACATTTCGAACATAAAAAAAAGCAACGAGTTGCTTCTTATCCTTATAATAATCCAACTTTCTTAATGAAACTTAATCTAAGCGAATTTAACATTTCCGTTTCGTCACAATCCTTCATTACATCACTAAAAACCATGTCGGTGTTGTGGGATTTATTACGTTCGTTTTTAATAGTCTTACTATTACAAGTTGCAATTATTTTCTTGGTGAAAATTTATTTGACAAATGATAAATATTTTAATTCTTTCATCCGAAAAAAAGGAACTTTATCAGTGTTATCACATCCACCATCATATCCAATTGTAGGAAATTTATTACAATTAATTACCCGACCATTAGATAAACTCAATCAATGGAGTAAGGAATATGGACCAATTTACAGTGTATATTTGGGTCAAAAATTTTTTATAGTGTTAAATAATCATGAAGTAGTAAATGATTTAATAGTGAAACGTGGTTCAAATTATTCTTCAAGATACGATTTTAATAATTCAAATTCAATATTGGTTAAAAGTAATTTAATCGCGCTAACTCCTTATGGTGATAAATGGAAAAGGGATAGAACTGTTGCTTATAGTGCTCTTACTTCTATTTCTATTAAATCTTATTATAATTATATTACAAATGATTCCGAACGACTTCTTAAAGATTTAATGACAAAACATGGTCAATCCATTTATCCTTTGCAAATCATTAAAAAATTTGTCTTATCAAATATGTTGAACATTTTATTTGGTGATCAATCTGGATATGATGAACCTCTCCTTGATGATGTTATGAAACTCATGGATGAAATTGCTGAATTCTCTTCTCCCTTAAATATTTTAACCGATCTTATAGTACGTATCGACAATGAATTATTATTTATATACTAATTTTTATATTAAATTTTACGCTAAATTTTTCTTTTATTTTAATTTTTTTTTTTTTTTTTTTTATATTTAGAAATTAATTATTTTCATAGAATATATTTAATATCAATTTTGTTCTTATTAAAAAAAATTATATGTTTATCCAAAATGAAAAGCTATTATATTGAATGATTAACTATAGTGATTAAGTTGGAATGATCTCTGAGGTTTCAGAAATTATCGTAATTTTGGGCGTACAAGAAAATCACGGAAGGAAAATCTAAATGAACTTTTTCGTCACGATGTATAGTTGCTTATGTAATTCATTCAAAGACAAAGAGCCCAACTCGTGCAAAAAATATCGTCGTAATCTACCAAATTAAATTAAATGAACTAAAACCTTTTTAGAAAGTCATTCATGGTTGATCTGCGATAAACTAAACTATAAATAATATGATACTACCCGTGCACAAATATGAAAAAAAAAATTTTTCTCGAAATAAATTCGTTTTATTTTATTCATAATTTAATAAAATGAATATAAAAGAAATAGAATTCGAATCTCAAAATATTTATGAAATTATATTTAAGTATCGTGATTGATGAACTTGTCGATTATTATTTTAAAGAGACAATGAAGAAAACAATATGTTGTTGTTTTATATTAATAATCGTAAAATAAATTTATAATAAATCTTTAGATGGCTTTTATATAATAAATTTTAATTTTATTTATATACTGTATTTTATTATGAAATAGGAACTTACGTTAATATACGTTAATATAAAGACAAATGATTCAAAAGGCGGTAGAAACGTAGAGTTAGAAAATAGTGTAGCACAATTTGATCTTATTTATATATATTTGTGTGGAAAAGATATTTAAAGATCATACATAATAAAGCTTGGATTATTAAAGAAATTAGCGGAAAAAGGATATTCAAGCGGAATAAATAGTTAAGATATTGTTATGAAAGGAATTGGAACGTATNTTAATATGCAAAAAGCTTTTGAATTGTATCAAAAGGCAGCAGATTTAGAAAATTCTCATGAAATAAATAATCTAGGATGGTGTTATAAATGTGGAATTGGAACTATTGTTGATGAACAAAGGCACTTGAACTATATCGGGAAGCAGCAATCTTTGAAAATGAACTTTCTCAACATACTCATAATAAATTAAAGTACTATTGAAAGAATAAATTATTTACAGATATAAAATTAACGTTTTTTAAAAAAAAAGATAAAATTTATTTTTTTCACCATCAGTTGCATTTCTTGTTTTGGGAAAATCTTTGAAGTATTGTATTCATAATAAACGCGACCACGTACTGTACATGGTGTCGTAAAATGTTTTTTTATCGTGATCTTTTTCAATTTTTTTGTCGTTCAAATCTATTATTTATCATTTACTCCATGATACAATTTTACCATACTCATATTCATGCAGCTATGAAGAAGGTAAAACGACGCATGTTCGTTGTGATAGATCTATCGTGTCTTAAAATTCTTAATTGAGGTTGGATTATACTTCTAGTAATAGAAACATACTATTTACTACTTTGTGATTTATTAAAACAAAATGCTAAGACTATCATAAACAACTGTGAGAATTTTCTCATTATTTCACATAATATTTTTTATTGCAAAGAATTATCTAACTAAAAATTTGTAAATCTTTCTTGTTTATCAGTAATGAGAGAAGAAAATGAAATGTATTTTTGGTGAAAATTTTTATTTTACATTGATTATAAATATACTGTATATTGCTATTAATATTTGTTATTATTATTACCTGAAAATAATGTAGCTGTAGGCGATGTAAAATATTTTAAATAATTCCATATTTAGTTTGCATTTAACTTGCTTGCAAATATTATTTTTGACAAAACAAAGTGTTGTGTTTAACCTGAATTTTTAATTTAAAAACGAAAATTGGCCAGCATTTTGGTAAATTTGGCCTGTGTAACTGAAAATTTTAAAATCATGTATTGTTTCTGGTCCGACTTTGTGCGACTCTTGGCATGCATATCTGTTATGCAGAAGAATGCAGAACATTATCCCGTGATAATTTGAGTATTTCGCTTCTCAAAAATAAGATTTTAGATTATTCTTGAGAAAATGTAACAGAATATTTAGTACAGATATAACTACAGTGAATATAACATATTTTTTTAAAAAGAAAGGTAAGTATTTCGTTCAAAAATTCTAAGTTTCGAAAAAATGAACTCATTATCCTTGTGTAACAAATATTATGCACTTCACATTATTAAATAAGTTCGTCGTAAATAAAAAAATCAGGAACTTTTAAAATATAATGGACCGCAAAAAATGTGGAAAATGTGGTGAATTAATTAATTGGTATGTATGGCAATGGTGGTGTAAACCATGTCAAATAAATTCTTTAAAAGAAAATTTTATAAACTGGACCAGTGGAAATGAAAAAATTGATAATTTCATTCAAGAAATGCAATTAAAAATAAATTATTACGATGATATAGTATTTGAGTGGATACCATATAATCAGTTTAATGAAATTGAAAAAGTAATAAACGAAAGTAGCTTCGCAATAGTATATTCAGCAATATGGACGGATGGTTCATTATTTTGGAATCAGAATAAATCAAAATATTTAAGATTACCAGGACAAAGTGAAAAAGTTGTTTTAAAATGCTTGGACAATTCACTACATACTACTGATGAATTTTTAGATAAGGTAAA
>QKYT01000993.1:11169-28633 GCA_003550305.1 Glomus cerebriforme | reverse complement strand
AAAAGTTCAAGGAAGACCATCTCTAAAAATAAAAGGAGAAGAATGTTAGAATGTAAATTAAATAGAAATTAAAAATCTACATTTCCAATTACAACTTACTGTGCAGAAACATTATTATTATAGTATAAAGTCTGAAGGTTTCATTTCTAAAAAAAATAAAAAGAAAATATTTTAAAGAACATATACCATTTAGTACTGTACATTTATTTATTGTATTATTGTATTATTTAATTATGAATTTTCTACAAAATAAAAGCGAAATATCTTGTCAATCTTTTTTATTTATCAAATAACTATTTCGGTCTATAAAAAAAATTTCGGCCAGATTTTTGGGTATTTCGAATTCGGCATTAATTTCGAATTTACATTTCGGATTTTCGATTTCGGCCATAATTTCAGATAATTTCGGCCACATGTATAGTACCAACGATACTTTTCTAATTTAGGCCAATGGGTTAATTTGGGACATACGTCGATTTGGGCTACAACATATTAAACACTGTAATACATAACAATTTAATTTTTCTTTATCTTACAGGAAATAAATATGAGGTGTTTGAAAGGGTAGGGGTTGGTAGGAAAAAAAGAAAGGGAAACTCGACGTTGTTTGTTGAAATGGAAAAACTTAATGTTAAGCTTATCATGGAAAGACGAACTCAAAGTTTGTTGCAAATGAAATACCTCTGTAGACTATAATGCCCGAGGTGCGCTTGAATTTATTCTGCACAGGTAATAGTGGTTTCTGCATTTATTTGTATCTGATTTTTGAATACTAATGGGATTTTTCTTTTTCCTCCTTTGCATAATAGATTTTAGCACAAAATAAAATTTTTCATTACTGAGACAAATGATAAGTCCTTGCTCATGATAAAGAGGTTACCTATCATTTAAAGAAAGCATGTGAAGATAATCATCTTCGGTATAAAGATGAAAAAGTTTAGTTAGTCTATCATAATGCATCAAAATCCTTTCATGGTCACGAAAGTGGACTTTAATAGTTGAATGACAAGGCAGAGCACTGGGAACATTAATTGAAGAAAATAATAAATATAAATCAATTGATCAATTGATCCACGAACTTGGACATCAAATGAAGTTTTCTTAATTGGAGTGATATTTCAACATTTCAAAGTTCCATTCTCATCAGAGATGCAAACAAAACTATTAGTCCTATAGCAAAATTTAGCCGGGCGAAATTAAATTTTAGCAGAATTTTTCTTTTTATTTTATTTTGAAATTGTTTCTAATACAGCATTATATGATTGTAATAAATATATTCTTTAAAAAAAAGCAATAGCTTTGTTTTATTTATAATTTAAATTTTACCTATTCAAAAAAGGCAGAATACCCACAGTTTTTTTATCGATAAGTAAATAAAATTTATAAATCATAATTATCTTGTAAAATTTTTAATTTGTGATGTATTGAAAAATGTGATTGCTAATTTATGATGTTGCAGGTCTTTACAGTAAAAGTTTCTTGTGGTTTAGATAGTTTTGCCGGGCAACCAAAAATGAATTTAACAGACTATCAAACTGAATTTAATAAGTTTTATATTATCATCACTGTTTCCCAATGTTTAGAAAACTTTCTGGATCTTTTTTAAGTTTCTCAACAAAAATTTGCGTAAGCTCTTTAATTGTCTCTTCACGTTTGTGTCTTTCTGTAATCCTTTCGATCAGGGCATGAACTTGTTCTTCTGATTTTCTTAGACTTTCTTCGATTGAGGTTGAGCTTCCAGGTACGGCTTTTATTACGAAGTGATACGGCCTTTTTTTTGCTTCTACATATACTTTTGTTCCAGTCGCTTCAGAAATTTCCTTTACGTTCTTACCTTTAGAGCCGATCAAGAGCCCCAAAGGGAGGTCTTGACGGAACTCGATTTTACGAATAATAGGCTGAGGCATTGTTGAAAGTTGAAAAAACACGGTATTATTTATACTGTTCAGTCATGTGAACTATTTGACATCTGGTGATCAATTCACATGACTGACGAATAAATTATTATTTAATGGTGTATTGTTCATTCTCACTACTTCTAATGTTACATTAATAATCATACAAATTACATAGATACATATTATAAAATATCCCCATCCACGAGTCATATGAAAATCATTTAGTGGTAAAAAGATTAGGAAAGAAAATAAAGTTAATAATAATCCAATTGACGAAATAAATAATGTAGGTTCAATTTGTATATCAATAACATGTCCAAGATGTATTGTTGTATATGTTCCAGCAATACCAATCCCAAGGAGAATATCTAAAAAAATTAAATTTATGTTAGTTCTGGATGAAACTATATAAAATAAATAAATAAATACACTTACTTAACATAGGACCACCGAAACATGCACTCACTGCCATAGTTGGAAATCCCATTTTAGCGATAGTAATATTGGCGACAAAATCACCAAGACTATTACCCTTTAAAATCATAAATGATGTAAGTTAGTATGTGTATATACACACATATTTATTTAAGACCTGAATAAAACATCGATTAAAAAACACACCATCGCAAAAATAGTCAATCCGATTATTGCATCGCTTAATCCCATAATCATTCCAATTGCCTATAATCAAATATAAAAAAAAGGACATAAGGACATTTATATGAAATATTTCTGATAAATACTTAATAAATTCACACACCTGAAGCAAACCTACAACTTCGTTTGCTACAAGGAAGATCCAGACTATAGCGACACTAAATCCAATAAAGCATATTAATGAATAAAATCTTGGTGGTTTATCGTCACATGTAAATAAAATACACATTATGGACGCTATGGAACCTCCAAAAAAAGAAAACAATATAATTTTATAATCTCCAGCTAAAAAAAAAAATTATAAAATTATTAACTTTTCATATTCATTTAAAAAACCTTAAAAGCAATACCACTTACAGAATAAAACAGAGGAGACAAATAAAGGAGCCAATACAAATTGAGCAGCAGTCAACCAACGATTCCATCTAGTTTCCTTCCTTTCCTCAACAAACGCCTCTGGGTCATCTTCTATCACAATAGTGGGAGTTTGTATTTGATTGTCAGTTGTATCAATTGTATTGTCAATATCATTAGAACTTATTTCTTCCGATTCAACAACAGGCAAAGTAAATGTTAATATTAAAATCGCAGGTGTTGCTAATATGGCAATAAGTTTTGTAATAAATGATTTTTGAGAGAATCCTTCTAAATATGGAAATAAAAGTACACGGACTTTATCCCAGAAGGGCACAGCTGGCAGTAAACTAGGTGAATGTAAAGGAGAATTTCTGGGAGATGAGTGCAATGAACCATCAAATATGAAATTTGGACCATCCAAACTTGACATAGGAAAAGGATCAGAAAGAGGAGACATCAATAATGGTGAAGACGATATCCTATCTGGAGTTGGAGGTATCAACGTAAGACGCGGTACATTTAATGCGTTTGATCTTGAATCATTTGATAATGATTCGACATTATTCAAAGTTAAATCTTGACCGGTTGTACTAACACTAGAATCATTATTAGGATTATCGAAATTTATTATAGGTGTTGACATAATTCCACTACCATCACTAGCCCAATTTCTGAAATTAAATGATGAACTATTACTATTTAATGGTATTGTCCTACTTCGTGGCCTGCCTGATCGTATATTATAATAATCTGCTGAATAGCTTCGTCCGAATACACCTAGAGCTCTCGCACTACTATCTGATTTAAGAGAATTAATGACATCCCTAAACTATAAAGTTATAGATTAAAGTAATATTAAATT
Organism: Glomus cerebriforme; assembly: GCA_003550305.1. Lineage (NCBI taxonomy): Eukaryota > Fungi > Glomeromycota > Glomeromycetes > Glomerales > Glomeraceae > Glomus > Glomus cerebriforme. Next base: position 24,859 of record QKYT01000993.1, on the reverse strand, counting down.
TTTTGACCGCAAACCCATTAGTAATTATATTTAATTTACCTCGATCGCTCCAAATAATGAAGGTCTCATTCTATGATAAACTGGCCGAGCAGATCTTGTAGAAGATGGATGATGATGGTGATGATGATGATGATGATGATGGTGATGAAAAGGGAATTCTGATTCTAAAGGTGCCAACGAAATTGGTGAAACACTACGATTCATATAGTCAGGAATTCTTTCATTGTCAGATAATAAAAAATCCGTTTCGCCATGTGTATTGTATTCATACGCATCTTGATTTTCTAAAAAAAAAAAAAAAATTTTTCATTGTATTATTGTATGAATACGTGAAGGGTTAAAAAAAAAGCAGTGTTTAATAAATTACCGAGCTCTTCATTGAAATTCTCTGTATCGCTATCGACTAACAATGTTGGTGTGTATTCATCCCTTGCTTTTTGTTCTTGCCATCTACGCCTTTTTTGATCATTTGCCCACCAAGTTCCTATAACAACTATACCAACATAGATAAAATAAAATAACACTAAGATGATACTTTCCCATAGTTGAATTTTCCCATCCCAGATAATGGTGAGAACAATGCAAATTGCTAATAAGAAGAAAGTAACATCACGAAGAAAAGGTGCTTTATCATCAATGCGGAATGGCGACACAACAGCCACAGATCCAGCAACAACCGAAGTTATAAAACTAGCTGCACCAATAAGCTCTCCTACAGCCAACGATCCAGATTCGTGTGATATTGCACTAAAAGTACTAAATAAATCGGGTGATCCATTTCCGAAGGCTAAGAAAGTCATACCGGCCTTTACAATTGTAAAATGTGGATAAATGTTATTGACGAATTTTCAATTATTAATCAAATGAAGACATGTGAGTTATTTACCATACTTTCGGATAATTTCAAATTTGATGCAATTGTATTTAAGTTAGGACAAAAGAAGTCGGAAGCGGCAATGCCAGTAAAGCCGAACAAGAATATCAGCCATAAAAACTAAAAGCGAAAAAATTTTTTGATAAAGATCATCTCGATCAAAAATAATTATAATTATATTTGATTGAATTAAAAAATACCAGTATAATAATAATCAAAAATTGCCATTTTTGCGAATTACAAAAGTAGAACTGTAAATAATTGATTAATCCAGAAGAATAATCTTGACAATATTTTCGAACAAATTCACATTTATCTGGGTAGTTATATATATTATCGCACTAGTAAAGTGAAAAGAATTTGGAATAAATTAATTTTGGATCAAAAAGTTAAATAAAATTAAATCTCGTGTGCAAATCAAAGTTTATGATCTGTATTAGTCAATTACTCAAGCAGGCACGAGAACTATTATATTTAATGGCTCGTGTTTGTGAAGTAGTAATTTCAAAATTTCCCACAAAGAACTTCGATCCGTTTAAGAAAAATGTTGCTAAATGAAATTCGTAAAATATTGCAACTTGTAAACCTACCTCATGATTGAAGCCATTATTTTTAACAAAACTGGTATTCCCTCTATCAAAAACTATATTCCTCCTTGCTTCCAATATAGCTCCTTTCCAATTTGAAAAACCCTCCGCATTTTGATTGTTATTACTGACACTAAATTCAGAATTCCAACTGTCATTCTTTTCAGTTATACGTCTTTTCCACAATATACTAATACCATTAAAAAATAGTAATAAACACAATAATATAAAAAATGTCTTTCGACTCTGAACCATAGCTGTCATAACTGTATATATGCTAAAAAAATTTGCAAAAAAAAGAGGTCTGCATTTATCATCCCATTTTTATTGTTTACTAGGTGGCGGAGATAATCTTTTTGAATATTTTTGTATTTAGTTCGCACGCCCAGTCTTGTTATAATAATACTGGTAGTCTGGTACACAAAATCGCCAGATCAAATATATGCATTATTATTGCGCCGCATATAACGAAATTGTTTATAAAAAAAAAAAAAGGTAAAAAATTGGATCAAGATAAATACGTAATTTGGTAATTTATCATTAGCAACTTTATTTTTATATTACATGTATTTACTAAAAAGCTTTACATAAATACTTAATATATAAATAATACAATTATCCTTCTCTATGGTTACTTTTATTGACCAGTCCAGTATCGCCCATAACGAAATTCCTATGATCACGTGATTTTTGATTTTTTGTCGATCATTTCCAAAAATCGAATTTTTTACAAGTTTACTAAGAGGATATGAATGTTTATTTTTGATAAAATTAATAATTTTTAAAAATCTATATATAAAGTATAAAGTCAAAAATGGTATTCAAAACCTTCAATTATTCTCTAAGTAAACTTGTAGAGCAGACGAAAATACGTATAATATGTATTTAAAAAGTTTTATGCTTTTACAAACTTAGGATATTTTTTCTAAAATCATATGATTATATAATAAATCTTATAGGCAATACTAGGGGGTTCTTTTTATTAAGCATATTTATATCTGGCCTAAATTACTAATAATACTATTAAAAAAACCTTATCTATAAGACTATAATTATATTATAGGTTTTTTTAATTACACCTTTTTTTTAGTTTTAAGAAGTATAATCAAATAATAGTATATACTGTATATTAATAAATTAATAATTATTATTAAATTTAACATAATATAGGCTAAAGAATAAATTGCTTAAATATTAGCAAAATAATTAATATATTAAAATTTTAAAATTATTTATAATTTAATACAATGTATTTTTATTTTATATAAGAAATTTAGTATATTTAGTATAATATTATTATATTAGTAATATAAAAAGTAAGTCAAAAATTTATCATTTAATTTTTCATAAATTCATAAAATTTAAAAACAAATTTTAACATCAGGTATGTCAAGTTAACAATCACGTGAATAAATTCTTTTTTGTGTTAAGTGCTGGCGCGTGACATAAAAAGATAATTCACATGGTTAATTACGTCTATTTCGGAAATTAAACATTTGATCAAATTACATACAAACATAATTTTTAAATGCGAAAATAACGAATGTACAACTTGTACAACTGCATAAAATAAATAAAATAAACAATGTATGGTCAAATTCGGAAATGAACCATTTAATCGTACAATTTGATTTTCCTAATTAATCAGGAAGAATGATTATAAACTTAACTTTAAATTTCTTTTTTCAGGGGTTCAACAAGGTTTAGTTATCTGTCATCTGTCATCTACCCCGCAAGATCCTCACATTGACAAAATTTCCACCTCAAAAAAAAATCTTTTGAGAAAATCTTAAACTTTCTATCATTACATACTTTCTATTTCAAATCTTTGTAAACTTTAAATTCTCTCACAAAAATCTTTCGCCTAAATACTTTCGTAAACTGTTTTAGATTCCTCCTCCACAAGAACATATTTGAGTCTTTCCCTTCCCGGCAAAGATCTTACCGCTTATCGAAAATGCCACCTTTGGTTAACAAGACTAAAACCAACATCTCTCCCTTGGTCAACAAAAATAGAAACGGTACAGTAACTTCTTCGGTTAACAAGGCTAATAATGATAAGAGCAATAAGACTAGAGCTAGCAGCACACGAGTCTCACGATCCCGTTGGAGATTATGCGAAGCTCCTCAGCAAATTCTTGAAAAGGTCTACTCAACTAAAGATTCCGGTGTCAGCAGAAGTATTGGAGTTACTACGAATGATATGCAACCGTCAATAGCTTATAATTCTCAAGATTTGCGATCGCTAATCGTGGATAACTTTGCAAACGTTCAGCAAGCAATAACTGCCTCTCAAATAAATATGCAAGGAAGTTCCATGATTTTCAATGCTCAAAATGTGCAAGCACCAGTTATGGACAATCTTGCGAATGTTCAGACAATAACAGCCAATTCTCAAGAAAGTCTCATGATGTTCAACACGGCACCAAATCTCATGAATAAATTTCTTGTGGACAAACAAGAATTGATGGCCGCTTCAAATATCGATGTACAGGCGAGCTCCGTGATGTATAACGCGCTAATAAACGTTTCACCTACCATGGATTACAATACTAGTGCAACAAATGGACGAGCAACTTCTAAGATCAACAATTCTCAAGAAAATCCTTCGTTAATGACAAATAATATTTCACAGACATATAGTCAACATCAACGCAATAATAGAAAGTCGCTTAGAAAGCAGCCATATCCACAAAGAGCACCCGACTCTTCATCGGAAGATGGATACGTGATTCGGGTTAATATTTACGAAGTCTATAAAAGAAATCCAAAACTATTGTCGAAAACCTTAAAAGAAGTTAGAAAAGTAGAAAAAAAGGACGAAAATCCATTTATATTGGAGCTCAACGAACTGATCGTTCAGATCAATGATCTGGATATTGATCATTTGACAATGAACTTCACGAGCCCCAAGATATCGTGGAAGAAGGGTTCGTCATCTCTTGAAATTAAGGGGCTAGAAGGAGCAAATCGGCTCCATAAAGAGGAACGGGAACTCTGCTCCAAGTTGAGGATGCAACCTTTACAGTATTTAAGAGGCAAACTTGCGATCCTCCGTGGCGCGAGAAAGGCCCGAAAAGACAATTTAAAATTTAAAAAAGTAGACGCGCAGCGTTTAGTTAATTTTGATGTAAACAAAGCGTGCAAACTTTGGGAATTTTTTGATCAGCTTGGTTGGATCTAGTTTGAGTTTCATGGGTTTTATAAATGAATAAAGTGTGTTGTGAAAAGTTAGGGAGGAAGGTATTTTAAGCATATAAGTTGGAAATTTTCAAGATTAATTTTAGATAGTTATGACAAATTTAGAATTAAAGTAACATTGACTGTTATTCATTATTGAGTAACATAAATATATCATTTGAAATTTTTAAAAAACTCTAGAAAAAAACTTTAGAAGTGCTAAAATTTGTTTTATCACACGAAGATTCACTTTTTAGTGTAATTGTAAATTTTTGATAAACTATTAATTATCATGTAATTAGGGTGTGGTAATTTAATTCTGGCGCATTAATTGTTCTCATTTCACATTATACATAATGTATCGTTACATTTTCATCTGGGAACCTAATTTTGGGAAGTGATGAATACAATTGAAAACACGTGGTAATTTATTTGGGCTGTCCATGTCGGATTACACTTTATTACTTTAAGGAATAAAAATTATAAAATTAAAATAAAGGAATTAGGGTAAAGGCAAAAAAAAAATTTTTTACTGTTAGAATTATAAACAATTTTTATAATAAGAATTTTAATTCTAAAAGTTAAGTAAAATTCTTGTTACAGAAAACATGTTAAGCTAATTAATAAATTAATCTAAATCTTGAACCTATAAAAAATTTATAAATTGTAATAAATGATAGACGACTTCTAATTGTACACTACTTGTACGAACACGTCACGTGATTATAATAAAGTCACATGATAACATGAGTTACGCGATTTAAAGTTTAAACCAATGGATTTTATTATTTAGTTTTGTAATAAACTCAATGAACTCTGACAAAATCTAATGAATCTAACAAGTGAATACCAATAACACTATATGTGTAATATTACAAGTCTATTTCTTTCAATTTATTGACAACTACTTATCATATTTGTAACTTCCATACTTAATGTAGTAAATTCTATCCCATGTGTAACTTCAATACTTAATGCAGCTAAAATGGTAATAAAATAATCTAATCCAATGACCTAACAATCTTAACTAATATTCCAATGATCCTAATAACTAAATAATTAATGACCTTAATCAACTAAATGCTCCTAACAACCTAACAAACCAATGATCTTAATAACTAACAATCCTAGCTAATAATATTCTAATTACCCAATGATTCTAATAATCTAACAATCTAGATGCTTAGTTTCGCTAAATTTTTACTATAGTTTTATTATAGTTTTACAGAGTTTCAATCAGATTTACCATTTATAATAAGTTTTAACAGGTTTTACCTTTCATTAAATTTTGCTAACTTTTTAATAAGACTTTAATCATATAGTTTCATTAAATTACTATATTTTATCATTTTACCTATTTGTTAAACACTTCTAGTTTTATCAAGCAATCTTAATTCCAATAATTCTAATGAAAATAATAAACAATAAAATTAATGATATCAAATTTTAATAACAACAAATCAAAAAATTCAATGAGTAACATACTCTAATAAATTTTGATCCAAGATTATAGTATTGAAATCTGGCAAGTTTTAGTATAATATTTATATTATTAGCATCTTTTATACTTATATCTTTTGCTATCCTTTGTATTTTTATTAATTAGAATGTGATATGATTAATTAGTAAAGTGATAGAGATATAAAAAGAATACTGAGATCATAAATTCAATTCAAAAGATAAATAAAAAAAATAAATTTATATTACAAAAATTATAAAAAAGTTATAAAATTGATATAATAATCATATAATAATCATATGATTTCAAGAAGAAGATAAAGAATAAAAAGTAAAAAATAAAATATGAAAAAAAAATTGAAAATAAAAAAATATAAAAATAAAATTGAAAAAAAAAGTTAAAAATATAAAAATATAGTATAAATAAAAGAATTAAAACTTTTTTGATAAATATTTACAGTATTTTGAAGTTCAAAAAATTATTTTTTATCAACTAATATTAATTTCTGTTAATTAATAAAAGAGTATACAAAAATAAAAATAATTATAATACATAAGAAGTTATAGCAAAAATCACAAAAATAAAAAAAAAAATAGATTTCTTTGATAAATCTTAAAAAAATATTTTGTAAACCAATTTTTATTATAAATAAATAAATTTTATGTAACTATAAAAAACTTTGAATTCAAAAAGTAGAAAAAGATAAGAATAAAGATAATAATAAAATAGAATTTTGATAACTTTTGTAAATAAAAGAAAAAATTAATAAAAAATAAATAAAGTATTTTAAAAATTTTTTTTTTAAAAAAAATAAAAAAAATAAATTGATTAATTATTTTATTTGAATTTTTAACTTTTAATATACCTTTAATTAAATTCACAAGAATATTAACCTTTTAGGATTTATGGGATTTTTAAATATTTTTCTTTATTTTCTATTAATAAAATAAAGTGATAGGATTTTCTATAGTATTTTTTATTTTAACATTTAGAAATTTTTTTCTGGATTGATTATAAAATATAATCTAATAAGTAATAACTAATATTTATTATAAAAGAATATCCTGTAGTAAGATAATATATATAAGAATTATATAATAGATAGCTAATTGAAAATAAGTTACAATATAAAAAAAATGATAACATATCAAATCTTTATTTACTAATAAAAGACATATACACAAACATTAACAATTTTTTTAGATATTAGATCTGCATTGTTCTGCAGCACAGAAATCTGTGCAGTTCTGCAACCTTGCCAATGTACAGTACAAAAAAAAAATAAAAATCTGCACAAATTTCGAAGAAACTAAAAATCTGTGCAAAAATTTTATAATAAATCTGCAAAATTCTTGTAATATATAATATATAATATATATTTAAAATATAATATTGTAAATATAATAAAACTTTATTTTTTTATTAAATATAATTTATTAAAGTTAAATTATCAAATCTAAGGAAAAAAAATCTATAAAATGTATTACTATCTATTTATTTTCTCTTTTAAAATCTAAAGTTCAAATTTAGTATTTAAAGAATTCTAGAGTCTAAAGAACCTAAAAATAAACAAAGAAATGTATTAATAAAAAAAATATTTCTTTTAAAAAAAATAATAAACAAGAAAAAAATTTTGAAGTATTATACCTTTGAAATTCTGTAACATTACGTCCTGAAGAATTTAAAAAAAAAAATAAAAATGGAACATTAGTAAAATGGTTTATTAAAAAAATAAAATAGATAACCCTAATAAACTTTTAATTTTAAAGTCAAGAAGTCAATTTAAAACTGAAGTCCTACAAAAAAAAAGAAATATTACATTAGTACCATTTCTTTAACAAAAAAAATTATATCTCTCCTAATACAAACCTTTTTGAAACTAAAGTTTTACAAAAAAAAAAAAAAAATATTACATTAGTAATGTTTTTTTAATAAAAAAAAATTATATTTTTCTGATATAAACCTTTAAAGTCCAAGTTAAATCTAAAGCTGAAGTTCTACAAAAAAAAGAAATGTTATATTAGTAATATTTCTTTAATAAAAAAAAATTATATTTCTCCTGATATAAACCTTTGAAGTTCAAATCCTAAAGTTCTAATCTTTAAAATCTAAGGAGCTATATTTCAGTTTTCTGAAACCTAAAAAAAAATAAAAAGAACATTAATAAATGTTCATTTAATAAAAAAAAAATAATAATAAATAAAATTTCAAAATCTTATCTTCAAAATAGGAGTTTAAAGCTATACTTCAGTTTTCTGAAACCTAAAAAATAAAAAAAGCATTAGTAAACATTTATGAATAAAAAAAAACAATAAAAAATAAAAAATTTTTTGAAATTATTACTTACAAAATGAGGAGTTTAGAACTTACATTTTGACTTTTAAACCTAAAAAATACAAAAGAATATTAGTAAATGTTCATAAATAAAAAAATAAAAATAAAAATTCATTTTTGAAATTATTACTTTTAAAATGGAAGTTTGGAGTTGTATTTCAGTTTCCTGAAACCTAAAAAATAAAAAGAACATTAGTAAATATTTATAAATAAAAAAGAAACAATAAAAAATAAAAAAATTTTTAAAGTTATTACTACCTTCAAAATGGGGAGTTCAGAACTTACATTTTGACTTCCAAACCTAAAAAAATACAAAAAAATGTTAATAAATATTCATATAAAAAAATAAATAATAAAATTTTGAAATAAATTATGAGTTTGGAGCTGTATTTCAGTTTTCTGGAATTTAAAAAATTACAAAAAGAATGTTAGTAAACATTTATTAAATAATAAAGTTCAGAGATAATGAGAGAAGTTCAAAAAAAAAAAAAATCTGCATGTTGCAGATTAAATATAAAGTTTAAAGAACTTACTAATTTTGTCTCTGACTTTAAAATCTAAAACTCAAAAAATATCTAATATTTTATTTTCTATAATTAAATTCTTAAAATAAGTATCAATAATAATAATAATACAAAGTATTATTCAAAATTTGATATGATATTTAAAATTATAATATCATATAAATTTTTATATAAAGTTTATTATAACGATAATATTTATAATACAGTAAATGATTTATCTTTTTGAAAAATTTTTTTAACTTAATAGTATTTGAAGTATTTAAAATATATTTAAATTATCTAAATTATTTTTAAGTTGAAATTGATATATTGCAATCTTTTATAGTATGATTAGAATAGTTATATATAAGTAATAGATAAATAGATCTAGTATTTATTCATTTTTATATAATATATTTTTTTATATCAAATAATATTTTTGGAATTAATTCTAAAATTAAAAAGCTATTTTTATATATTTAAGATAAGAATATATATTATTTGATTTAAGACAAATAATATTGAGTTTTTATAAATATTATATATGCTATAAAGTTATATTTCATCTTTTAATTAGGTTAGCAGATATTTGTAAATTATAAATATCTAATCTTATATATTTATAAGTAATATGATATATTATTTTTTTATTTATTTAATTAGTTTTAACTTGATAATTAAATTTTTTTTTTTAGCAAAATTACAAATTTAGATTTAAATTCTGACCAATTTACAAAAGCAAATCCAATCTTTAACTCCTGATCTTTTACTTTTCTAAATCAATATTAAGCAATTCAAAATCATAATTTTAACTTCTTCTGATTTTATTCGTTCAATAGCTAAAACAGAAACATTTTCTTTAAAAACTTAGAATAGTCAAATATACTAATATAAAAAAAATAAGTCATTATTTAAAAAAAAGATAAAAAGTTATGAATGTATAAGCTTTCTGATATTCAGAAAAGCTTTAAAGATTTTTTTTTTAATGATAATAAACTTTTTTTTCTTTAATAAACTTTTACTTTTTTTCTTGCTTTTTTCTAATTACTAAAATTATTAAATATATCATTTTATTTTATACTTTGTTCTCTTTTTAGAGTTCCAAATGGATTAGCTACAATACATTTGAATAATCCAATAATCTAATCTGAATATTAGATTAAAAATATTATAAATTTGATCTAATTCAAATTTTTGGATCAGTTTAGCTATTAATAATCTGATCTGATCTGATCTATTTAGATTTTATCTTTTTTTCTCTTTATTTTTTTTTATTTTCAAAACTTTATTATGATTTTTTTTTTTTTTTTTTTTAGGATTTTCCTATATACACTGGTCAAAAACTGATTTATCTTACAGATATCTTATAAATATCAGATACCCAAAATGCGAAAAATCTACTATACATTGGGTATCTAATATGTATACTATAGAATTAAAAAATACAATTTATTAATTATCTCGCTATTCAGTGATCATAAAAAGATGAAATATAGCTCATTTGATTCGCCTCACTGAGACGCATCGAATGGTACTAATATTGCATTTCTAGGTGCAATAGATGTCAAGATATTTGACAAATCGGCATTTTTTGTTTATTTTTTTACGATTTATCAAATATCTCAGCATCTATTGTACCTAGAAATGTGATATTAGTACCATTCAATGCGTCTCAGTGAGGCAAATCAAATGAGCTATATTTCATCTTTTTATGATCACTGAATAGCGAGATAATTAATAAATCGTATTTTTTAATTCTATAGTATAAATACTGGATACCCGATGTATAGCAGATTTTTTACATTTTGGGTACCCAATATTTATATGATATCTGTAAAATATCTGTAAGATAGATCAGTTTTTGACCAGTGATATATTATCTAAATTCCAAATAATTTGGGATTTAAGATTTAAATTTAAGTATTATTTATAGTTTTTCTACTAACCTTTTATATTTTAATATTAATTTAACTTGAAAGGAAATTTTTAGTTTTTTTTTTGTTTTAGTAAAGTATTGATAGATATAAATGAGTAATTGTATATGTAATTTTCTTTAAAAACTATATTAACTGGATTTTTTTCTTCTTTTTAAATTTTTTTTTATTATGAAAACTAAATTTATCATTGGCAAATTTTTTTAGTCTGCAGATCTGTGCAGATCTGCAATATTATTATATTTGCACAGTTCTTTAATAAAAATTGTCATCAATCTGTAATATGCAGATTATTATCAAACTTTTAATAGAGTTCTGCGAACATCTGTAAAATGCAAGATTGTCATTATTTTTCACAAACAAATCTGCAACAATTTGCAAAGTGAAAAAAAGTTTTTCATTTAAACTTTTTGGTTTTCAATTTTTTTTAAATAAAAACTTTGGGGTTTGATTTTTTAACTTTAATCTTTTAACTTAATTTTTTTTAATTCTTATTGTATGCAGAACTGAAGTTTTATTAACCTTCGGTTAATTTTATCAAAATTTCTTGTCTTTTTTCTGAATTTATTAAAAAATATATTTATTTAATAAGAAATAGTTTTTTTTATCAAATCTTGGTACAATATGGACTTCTTGGTTGATAGAACTAATCAGGATTGTGTTGTATTCTTCAGTATAATACAAATGTGAACAGCCATAAACTTCAGGTTTTAATTATTTAATGTTATACTAACAAACAAGTGCGAGTTTATATGACTCTTTGGATAGCCCCTAAAAGAATTTAAACAGCAACAATATCTTTAAAAATAGATTCTGTTAAAGAAACTAAAGAAAAAAAATATAACTTGATATTCTTAATGTTCACTTACCTTTCCATACCAAGCACCTTTATCTGAGCTGTATTGAATTTCTTGATCCTTTGCAAGAGTTACTGAGGATCCCGAACAATCTATATATAGGTCAGATGAAAATTTCAAAATTTACTATGATCAATAAGCAAACTATTTTCAACTCTGCTAAGCAAACTTTCATTATGACTTAAGAAAATTTGCCTCTACTAAGCAAACTGTTTTGTGACTTATATATATTAAGTAAAATTTGTAGTTTCTCTATATTAAACTCAAAATTGGCATTCATAACCTACTTTATAAGATTAAGTAAAGTTGTAGAGCAAATAAAATTACATATAATACTCAAATTCCAAAAGTATATAACAGATAGTTAAGACTCACGATTAACTTTTGTATTCCGTCTGATTTTGTATTTTAGCAGTTTTTTTATATTAAACTCAAAATCGGCATTCATAACCTATTTTTTGAGATTAATTAAAATATAATATTCAAATTTTAAAAGTATATAACAGTTAAAAAAATGTCAAATTTTACTATAAAAAAACATCAAAAATTGTAAAAAAGTTACTAAGTAAAATAGATGCAACTTTTAATGATTGATACAAAAATGGTATTGTAAAAACAAAAATTTGGAAAAAGAAAAAAACACTTATTTTCCCTCCCTCCCACCCCCCCTTTTCAATTTCTATATAGTGCACGCAGTCTAAAGCCACCACTTTTTTATTTTGCGGCCAAATTTTAATAAAATCACATGAAAAAATTTTATTGGTCAATACTTTATATCATGTGATTGCGAATTTAATAGACCAATAGTTTTTATTAAAAATTTATCCCATTTTTAGGAATTCTCTGATGTGATTTATATTTTTTTACAGCATATAAAGCTGCAGTGCCTGTTAAACCTTTTCTATACACATCCATGAACCTCTAAGAATGACGAGAATATCGTCTAATTTGTTCTAAAGAAACAGAATTTAATGCTTCCAGAACAGTTCTTTCTAATGACTTAAATGAATAATCACAATTATTACGGGTATATCGTTTAGCAGCATCCCAAAACATTTCAATAAAATTGAGTTCACAGTGGAACTTCAGATAAAATATCACCTTATGACCCCAGTTTTCAATAATCTCCTTAATTAATGGCCTTTATGCTAAAAAATCTGGCTGAAGTGAAAGCATACGAACTGCACAACAATTTTCCGAAACAGGTGAGTGTTTTTTACAATTATCACAAATACGTCTTAATTGACTTTGAGGCCACAACCCACGTTCTTCCAAAACTAATTTGATATCTTTTGGCTGTCCATTTGGAAGGTGCATTGACTGTACTGATCCATCAGGCATTAATCCATCTCTAAATTTTTCTTTACCACCAGGTTTAAAATTCATTCACGAAGCAATAAGTGCATCTTCAGCATATGCTGCATGACTTGTTGCATTATCAAATGCAAATACACCAACATCACCAGGATGTAATTCTTCGAATATAGGGATTACCTTTTCAGTTATCTAATGTTAAAGGTAATTAATAAAAAAATTTTAAAAATAAAACAGATAATATTACCTGTTTAATTAAATCCTCCGTTTTCCACCATTCATCACGATTTGTTCCTGGTTTCATTAAAACATATGCTTCTTTTTCTTCAGTTTTTAGACGTTCATCAACTTCTGTAAGAAAATCACTAACATGCAAACTAAGTCCTGCTCCTTTTTTCTGAAGTAGTTAATGTCCAACAGGTCCCCAAAAGTTTTTTTCCCATCATTAGTATAAAAAGTAGATTCATCATGTGTTATTAATATGTGACGTTTTTCATTTTCATTTAAAATTGGTTCTTCTAAAACTATTATATTATCATCTAATGGTTTTAACATCCACTTTTCCAATTTGAAAATTTTATTTAAAAAACATTTCCTATATTCAATTACATCTGGTCTTTCATGACCATCATAATAAACATTTTTTTT
>QKYT01000992.1:0-34410 GCA_003550305.1 Glomus cerebriforme | reverse complement strand
TATAAAGAATTGTATGAGAATTCTTGTAGTAGTGCAAAAGATAGATGTAGTTCATCTTGATCATTTATAGTAATATCTTCCATGTCCATGATGGCGTCTAATTTGGTGGCGTCATTAAAATCTGTGTTGATTGGTGTTGTGGCTGATGTTGTGTGATCATCTTTGTTTGTGGACGGGGTATAGAACGTGTTAAAGGGGTTTGGTGTAATTTCATTGGTGATTGTATCTTTTTGGACGGATTTTCCTTTTAGGNAAGCGTGTATGGAAGAATCTAGTGATTTATGAGGCGTAGTAATNGGAACGAAACCAATTTGTTTCGAAGGAGGTTCGTTGGTTAAAGNTTCTGAGTTTGACATTACTATNTCATTGATATTTGTTGTTATTGTTTGTGTAATAACTGGGGGAGATTCTTGGTTAGCTGTATGACCTTCGTTTTGTGTATTTTCTTTGTTAATATTGGNGNTACCATAAGTTTCNAGGACAATATTTTGTTCTCTTTCTATATTTGACATGGTTTCTTGAGTATTTATATTTTCCATTTTTTGACTTTGACTTNGGGTGACTCTTCTGAGTGTTTTGTTGGAACTATTTTGTGAGGTATGCGAGCTCATATCNTAGAAAAGGTTTTCTTAAAATAAAATATTATTTATTTGTTCTATGTTTTCTACTAGTTGCCGCGGAATTTTACGAAATTTTGTGGAAGTCTTTTGTCAAAAAGTCTTTTTTTTCTTCTAGATTTTCCTTATTTGTTTCATTGTAAATTTCTTAATGCCATCCAAAAGTCACGTGAGATTAAAATGTACGTGACTAATAAAATTTTGATATGTCTTATATTGTTACATTCATTAAGGTACAAGGAGTAGAAGAATCTATTGGAGAATATAATCTTTTGATATGGAAGGATTTGCAATAGCATAATCAAAGATAATTTATCCTTTAACTTTAAAGATCAAATCTTTTATTTGAAGGTTATAAACATTGCATTACTTTCTCATAATGAATATGGACCACATTTTGTTCTAATATTGAAAAACAACAGATATAAAAGTCAAAAAAAAGACTAATCGTAGAAATCAGATTAAGATGATAATCAAATATAACAATTTTTTTTTATAAGACAATGTGAAAGAAATGTCTTTATTTAATTAAAAATGACTATAAATACATGTATATAATAATAACTAATCTACCGTCTAATGCTAAATAAAAACTACCAGTTTACAATAAGAGCAATTCTAGCAACTCTCTACCTAAAAAATAAAATTTATTTAAGAGTAGAGATTTCCCTCAGTGGTTAAAACTATATAACCAAAACCTATAAAAAAAAATTTTTTTTTTTTATATTTAAACAATTAAACCCATCTATAATTCCGTATACTAAAACCAATAAAAAATCAATATTATAAAAATTTAATTTAACCAATAATAATTTTCGTTGTATTGAACTTAAAGTTCTGCAAATTACAACATTTAAGATTATATTTTTGCCTTTATTTTATTTTTGATTGTTTGTTTTTTTTATTATTTATTTAAAAATATTCAATTCGGGTACCCGGTTGCACCCGGTTTAAACGTTCGTAATCTGAAACCGGTTAACCCGAATTATGAGAAACCCGGTTGGAAGGGTCCGAAACCGGTTTAGTGCATTCGGTTCTAACTTCTATTTCGGTGTTTTAATTTTAATTATCGATCACACTAATTCGAAAACGGCGATAAATGAATGAAATAATTATTTTCATTAATCGTGAGAAAGAAAACATTTACACAAAATAATATAATGATGTAATACAAATAACCTTACTATCAAACAATAAGATTTTCAATACTTTTTTGTCTAATTGACCGAGATTCAAGATAAAATTTATCGGCAAACCATTTTTTGGTAATAATTCTCATTTGACTCCTGAATTTTTTTTCCAATTATTTATGAAACGATGATCATTTGCTTGATCAACGACTCAATAACGACGACAACAACAACGTATATATATAATCATAACAGGCGGTATATTTCATTAGATTCATTTTTTCTTTTTTTTTTTTTTTAAAAAAAAAAAAAAAATCTTAGCCTTAAATTTTGATAATCAAATGAGTCAATCGAGTGATATTTCCGTAAAAATCGGCGATATCGAAGAAAATGATAAACCACATAATGGTAAACCTATTACTATGATAGAAGTGTCCCCAAAAGGAACGTACCTTGTCACTTATAGTTCAGAAGACAATTCAATTATCGGTTGGAATGTTGAGAATGTTGAGGATACGGATGAGGTTCAACTTAAACCAGACGACAACCGTTATACTATCAATTTTGGTATAAGCAACATATGTGTTTCTGATGATAAGAAACTGGCGTATAGATATGAAAATAATCTAAGTAAGTGATAATTCTTTAATTATATAATTATTTAATTATGGTAACTGATATTTTTTTATATTCTATTAGAAATAATCGATATGAACAATAATGGTCAAGAAATTAAACTAGACTTTGATGGATTCGCAAATCAGTATTATTTTTGTACCTTTAATTTAAAAAGTGAATTTATTTTACATAGTAAAGTTGATAGAAAGATTTATAATGATAAAAATATTATTTGGATTTATTCCACACAAACTAAAGATAACAAGTGGGTGTGTAAAAGAATTTACGACATACCCGAAGGTTATGAAGTGATTAGTTTATCAAAATATGATAAACTTTATTTATTATTTTCAAATATTTACGTTCATGAATGGGATCTTCTTACTGAAAAAAATATAAGAATATTTAGTAATAAGGAGACAATTGAGGTAATAAAATTATTTATTTGAATATACTATGAATTATAATTATTTAACCAATATTCAATTTTGCATTTAAGTCAAAAGATATCGGAATTTCTAGCAATGAAAAGTTCATTTATCTAAAATTCAAGGATAAAATTATTGTTTATTCAATTGAATTAGAAATTCCTATCGTTACTTTAGACGTAAATAATGGTATTGTTTTTTTATTTAAAAATTATATTATATCATTAATTCAAAAAAAGTAGAAATGAAATCTACAATTACGATTATTATTATTTATATTAAATTTTGTATTTATTTATAATATAGTACTATATACCGAAATTGATGTCAATATGGAAGAAAAACAACAAATTGAAACATCCGAAATTCAGCAACAGTTTAAAAAAGAAGTTGAAACCCCAGGGGAGACCAAAGAACAAATCAATGTTCAAACTTCCAGTTATATTGATTTACATACTATATTACTTCCTTTATTAAGTAATGAAATTTATAATTCCATCATGTTAGACCATTGGAGAAAGAATAATCAAAATTTTATTCTAGATAAATATGTTTGGAAGATTAAATTATCAAAAATGAATTTTTCATTCAAAACATATGAACACTTAAATGTTCATTCATTTAATCTATATACGAATGATATACATGCTTTTCTTCAAGATTATAATGTTTCGGACATTTCGGAATTTGTGCGCTCACGTGAAGATGAATTTAATTCAGTAAGGGAAAATGATTCAATTAAATGGAAAATAAATGTAGTTGATAAATATGAATTTAAAATACAAATTTTTAAAAAAAGTGATGAAATTGATGAATGGAAATTATTTTGCACAAGAACTGATGATTTTTCACAATTATTACGCACAAGAACTGATGATAATTCATGTGAAATAGAAGAAATTAAGTTACTTGAAAACAATGATGCTTTTATAATATTAAATATTGGTATCTTTATTTATCATTTTAATGAAAATAATGAATCTATTTCTTTAAACTATTTTTATTTGGTGATGCAAGATAATATGAAAAATTTATTTAAAAATTTGGTGAAACCAGTTATTACTTGGAAAAAATTACAAAACGTAATTTCAAATTCTAAGTTACTTTTACCAAGTTTTGATGGTTTTATAAAGAATGATAAATGGATTTATTCAGATATAGTAGATAATAAGGAAAGTCTTTTGAAATATGGGGTTGAATTATTATCATTTGCAATCAAAGAACATAACTTAGAATTAATAGATTATATTTATAAAAAATGCATATTTTACTTTAAAAAAGATTTACATAATAATAAGATGTTTTTAAGTGTTATTACTTCTACAATACCATTACTAAATGAATATTATCCAGAGTATACTTTAAAATATTCATTAGAAACTAGTATGATTATAGATTCTCATTCTTATAATATAAAATATCAAAATAATAGCTTACATCTTTATTCTCAAAATCCTCAAATAATTAATTTATCTCGATCAATTTTATACACAAAATATCTCGTGTTATGTGCAAGATTGGGAAATGAGTTTAATTTTTACAAATTTCTCATTATTATTATATCCTCTATATATGCTTCACATATAATAATATTAAGTCTAATAACGATTAAGACTCCAGGTATTAGGAAGCTTATATATATAAGTCATTTGCTTATTTTACTCATTTTAATATTTACTATACATCATTTATTATTAAAATACCATTTTATTAATGATTTGATTCATCCAAATTATACAATTGATTTTTTTATTGATAAATACTATAGATTTGTTTTTCGTAAAATTTCAAAATATATATCAACACCAACAATCACTTTTATGAATCCTTATATTAAGTTTATTAACTATCCAAAAGATTATAATTGGTTTTGGGAATTTATTAGACCTAAATCTAGTCACTTTGTTAAAGCAATAAATGCAGATATCTATAAAACATGGAATGGAGAAGCATTAATTAATTTTAAATGGAATACCTATGGAAGATATTATTATACAATAATTTGGATTTCATTTATGGCTTTACTTGGATGCTTTACTGTTGCTGCAACAATTCCTCAACAATATTTTGATAAGGATACTCAAAAACATCTTTTTATTGC
Organism: Glomus cerebriforme; assembly: GCA_003550305.1. NCBI lineage: Eukaryota > Fungi > Glomeromycota > Glomeromycetes > Glomerales > Glomeraceae > Glomus > Glomus cerebriforme. Next base: position 29,516 of record QKYT01000992.1, on the reverse strand, counting down.
TTCAATTGTATTTGGATCTATTCATTTGAGTTTTGAAATTCGTCAGATCATTTATGATCCTATTAAATGGATTAAAGATTATTGGAATATTTTTGGTATGCAAAAATTTTGATTAAATTACATTTTTTAAAAATATGATATTAATTATATTATTATTATAGATATAATTGCATATTTGCTTCCGATATACACTTCCATTTATTGGCTTCAAACAAATGATGTGAATGATCAGATAATTCCATTCCTTTCTTTTTCGTGTCTATTTTTAGATATAAAATTTTTGTTATTTTTTAGAGCATTTGAATCTTTTGGTGTATATTTTGCAATAATTATCAGTGTTGCAGAACAGATCATTTATTTCTTAGTACTCTTATTTATTATTATAATAAGTTTTGCACATGCATTTCATATTTTATTATTTCCAAGATCTGATTATAAACTTACAACCTATATAAATAATAATGATTCAAATAATCCTTGGAATTTAGCTCCTACTTATAATAAAATACTTGATAATGGAACTATGGATCCTAATCCATTTATTATTCAAACACCAAATAACAATACAAACATGTTTATAGATTTTGGGACTGCATTTTTTGCAACGTATAATTTCTTAACAGGTATGTTAAAAAAAAAATAAGTATTTCTAATATCAATTATTTAACTTTTTTAATATATTACTAGGTGATTCGAGTGCATTATCCAATTGGTCATATTTAAATAATCCATCACTTGTAATATTGATTGTCTTATTCTCACTCTTGATTGTCGTATATCTTATGAATTTGTTTATTGGATTACTCAATATGGCAATTGATAAAGATAATGATAGAGTTTCATATTTAATACAGAAGGCAAAGGTATATATATATTATTATTTAACATATCCATTTTTTTGTAAAAAGGAATTTAAAATTTTTTCTTTTTTTTTTTATATTATAGATATTGGCTGAAATTGAATTATTTTATCTATTACCACATCAGAGACGTTGGGAAACATGGTTTCCTGAAGTAATGTACGTTAATTTTCTTTTTTATAAAAGAAATACTATTTTTTTCAACACTAATACTTTAAAAAAAAATTATCTTTTCAAGATATTATTATGCCAATGCTGACAGGACTCGTGAAGAAATTAAAAGATTGATTAGTAAAGGTCAATGGAAAACTAGTGAATTTCCAGATATGAAACAAACTCTATTAAAAGAACTCAATATTCAAGATATTGATGAGAATAAAGAAGGATTAAAAGAAGAATTAAAAGAAGAATTAAGTAAAATTTTATTAAAAGAATCTAATATTCAAGATATTGATGAGATTAAGATTAATTTGCAGCAAATATTAAAAGAAATACAAAATATTCAATCAAAAGCTGTATAATATAAATTTTTTATTATTTACGTTATTTATAATTTGATCACTAGTAAATTATAGAGTATTATTTTTATTAGACTAGTTTGTAATCAATTATAAATAATAAAATATATTATTTCAATCAGATATTTATAAATATAAATTTTTTGACATATAACATTATGATTGATAATTTGGCAGCTATAATTTCATTTATAAAATCATAATTAAATCAATTTCTTTCATATACAATAAAAAAAAAGAATACAAATTTAAGTTTCACAATATTCTTAAATTGATAATACCAACTTTGATCAATAGGAATTTCTTTATTAAAAGCATTTCTAAATTTACATATTCGTGTAAGCGAGCATTATTTGAATCATTTAATCAAATTTCTTTTGTATTTATAAAAAAAATGGTAGTATAAAAATACTAGTACGAATTGTCAAAAAAATCATTCATCAGCAGGATTGGCAACAACCATCTTACAAGTACCCGGATAACCAAGAGTGCCATTGTAAAGTGGAGCGCTCCTGCTATTGTTTAACAGGGTTGACAACAACCACCTTACAGGTACCCAGATAACCAAGAGTGCCATTGTAAAATGGAGCGCCCTGTTGCTTAAAGAATGATAAATAACATTAGTACCGATCGAATGAAATAGCAACTCTTGCCTCTCTTCAGTTGGTTTTATTTAAATAGCTTTTTTATCGCGCAATATAATTTGACTACTAAAACAAAAAAATTAACTTTCGTGAAATCCTACTTTTCATATTGGAAGTCTAGGGTATATATACTTTTTTGAACTTTTAGATATCTCAGAATTTACAAATACGAGTCATATAGTCAAAGTTCATACTTCAGCAAATTCTCATGATGAGTCATAAATTAAAATTCAGTTAGTCCATATTTTTACATATCGGGCAGATTATTATGAAATATGTATTACACATGATTCATTTCAAAAGAAAGATTGAATTATGATTATATAATTTTGAATCTGAAGTTCTTTGTTTCATTCGTATCGGAGAAGTACCTGATTTTAAGGAATCTCACGTGTATTCTAATATCTTGCGATGGATATAGATCTGAATATTTCAACAAAATACTTTCTGCTGAAAATATTGAGAAAAAAGATGGAAATATATAAATTTTAAAAATGCTAAATATTTCTCATCAAGCTTTTGATACAAAATTTCAATCGTTATTATTTTCATAAATTGACTTACTATTTTATCACAAATAATATAACTTTTTTATATAAAAGAAAACTCTTGTGGTAGCCGTGATCATTTATGGAAATATTCAAAAACTTATGTTGAAATTTGGCGGAGATCCATTGATTCTCTCATATCAATAAAAAGGATCATACTCTTAATTAAGAGAAATAATAATATAATGTATGGTTGTACATGATACACATGAAAGATGTGTACATTTTTTCGTAAAATGAAATACAGAAAGTTTATTGGGCCATTAATATATCTAATATCACAATAAAGTTTTCCGAAGCTATCCCTCCATTTTCTTCTAATTTTCCGTATTTCCTTATAATCATATTTAGATAGCAGTTCCTTCGACTTCAATAACAATTCAACTTATAGTTAATTCAATGATCCTTTAACTCCAGCAGAATATAATGAACGTCCAGAAAGTACTGTAATGATGAACAAACTTCTTCAATAATAATAGATTTAATACGCAGCTAAGCGATCGACTAAAAAGTTCCATCTTCAATTATTGATTGTGTTTTATTTCAACAATACTATTACACCTTAGTAGGGCTTTTAAGAAAGATCAAATATATATAGTAACGGATTTAGGAAAGTTAAAGTGTATTATATATCATGAGATATGAGTTTTATAATTATCCCATCGTAGATATTTACATTTCTTGATATGTATAATTGGCCTTAGAGAATTCATTAATTGTCAGTAAAAATGAAATAAATATTCATATGTTTATTAATATCTGCAACATTTTTTTATTTATTTTCAGCTGGATGATTTAATACTGATTAGGAATCCAATGAGGAACGATAATGGTGATGATCTGTTACGAAAAAATTCATCAATTATCGCAATATTTTTTGTAAAATTAGTACGTGAAAATGCTATTATAGTGCATACTTGTATAGTATATCTGGTTTTGATCATGTGATTAATTAACAAATTTTGTAAGCAGTCTAATCTTTAATTTCTTACTAGTACTTTTATAATAAAAATTTTTAGTAAAAGATCATTAAGGATAATACGAAATAGAAAAGCCACAAACTCCTAAAGATTTGAAAGATTTTAGCAAAAGAAAATTTTTCCGTGATAAAATAAAAAGTTTAAAAGAATAAATATTTGAATTATAAGATAAATCATTCTACCTCATACCTCACCGCACTATGAATCTGTTCTTATTTGGATTGATGATAAGAATGGTTTTTTTGTTTTATTATTTTTACAATTAAAGAAGTAAAGTCGAATTATTTGTTAACTTTTGTGAACTACATTTTTAAATTACGTTAAAATCATTTTTTATGAATATAGGAGTAAAATGATTATTATAAATTCTGATAACAATCTACGCATACAGTATAATATTAATATTTTATAAAAAAAAGCATTGAAAAAAAATAAATACAACAAATAATAAAAAATTATTATAATAAATTCTAATAAAATTATTAATAAAGAATATTTTAAAAGTACAATACCTGCCTATATATATATATTTAAGATATTTTTACACCCCAGATACCGGAAGCCAAATATAATCTAAAGCTAATTTTGATAAATTTGGTAATATTTCATTTTTGTTTATCCAATAAATATTTAAATCAAGTTCTTCATTTCCAAATTCTTCAATCAAGTTACAATAAAATCCCCATTCTTGTATAATTGTATTTGTTGGATTTTTAAATTCTTCAATTTCAGAATAAGAATTAATATCGATACAATGAGTACGAACATAACGTGGATCAAAGCATTGAATTGCATTTAATAAAGGTAATGCCAAATGATTAATATAATTTTTTAACTTATTAAGAGCTAATTGATAAGCTTCTTGAAACATCTTAATATATATTTTTGGATCAATATTATTTTCTAAAAATTTGGTGTTCATCTCATTGCTAAAAGGTGGTTGAATAGTATAGAATAATAATTCAGTTTTAAGCTTTTCCAAACGCCTAATTACATAAGGAGCAATAGGTTTATTTCCAGTTTTGAAAAATTCAAGTTCATCTACAATACTATATATTAATAATAAATGTAAAAAAAAAGTTTAGATTCCAAATAATGATAATAATAATGAAAATAAAAAATAAATATACTTACCGTTTTGCATTAAGTGCTATAAACATAATAAAAATTTCAAAAATAGAAGAATGTAATGGACTTTTAAAAACAACTGTTAATTCTCGAATAGCTTCACTTTCATTATCTATCATTTCTTCTCCAATATAAAAAGTACATAATTGTGATCTATGTTGATTAATCCAACAAATAAATCTATACCATGAAATCCAATCACTTTTTGCTGGTAAATAAGGTAAGATAATCAATTCATTTGAATGATTATTATTTTGATCAAAAGGAATTGTGGTATGAAAATTAAGAGAGTTCATAAGATCACACCACCTCCTTTTACGAGCAGGACATTGAATGAAAGACGTTTCTATATTCGTTATTATATTAGTTAAAAATTTGAAATTTTTGTAATAAATCCATGATTCTCCTACTAAATTCAAGATATGAGCTAAACAACGATTATGTTTTAATTGAGGCATTAAAGGAGATAATACCTGAAAAGCTCTTATCATATACTCTGCATTTTCAGAAATAAAAAATATAATATTATTAAAAGGAATATTATAAAATTGCAGAGTTCTCATGATTAATTGAGCAATAGAGGTATTATTAACAATGTTCAGATATTCCGTTTTAGCTAAAATAATTTGACCACTAAAACTGAAAAATACATTAACAACTGCTCGACCATAAAAATCTATTGTTTCATCAATAATAATGGATAAACGTCTGCTATACATTATTTCTCGCATTTTGGAAGATTCAATATCAAATGCCGTTGGCAAATATTTTTCTTGTAGTATTAAAGAATCCACAATAGCATCTCCTACATAATTTATCAAAATTATTTGTTAACAGTTAAATGAATAAATTTATAAAAAAAAAAAAATTTTTTTTTAAAGAAAAAACTAACCATTTATACAAAATTTATGGAAAAAATCTTTAAGACTATCTGCTTTTTCAAGTGGTATATTCGCTTGTGTAAAAGCTCTCACCAAAGCAATGTTAATCTCTTCACGTTCATTAACATTTCTGTATTGACAAGTTACTTTTACATTCTTTTCAACATTCTTTATGTGTTTATTATTTTTTAAATGTTTATTTAATATTTCTACATCTGTATGGTCTAAAATAATATTTTGACAGTATTTGCAAAATAATTTTAGACCATTAACATAGAAATTATTTTCATATTCTGGACTTTCAAGTATTCGTTCACTTGCTGAAACCATTTTCAAAAAAAAAAAATGTAAAAAAGTACCTTTTTTTCAAATCATTAAATAAGAAAAAAATATATATTGAGTCATCATGATTTATGATATGTGTTATTTGGCCAGCATTAGTCATCTGACACGCGTCATCCGCAAATCATCATCAAATATTTATAATCTTTGATTACAAATTATTATTTATATTTAATCATATTACTTAATTTAAAATTTTATGATAGTACCCGATAATGATCAGTGTTTGCTGTAATTATATTTTTTTTTATTTCTGATTAAAATTGTTACACTCAACATTAATTTACGGTGATTTTTAAAAAAAAAACTTGTCTAAGCCAGCAACGAAGAAACAAAATTCAAGTTTAATAAATGTATGTAAAATCATAACGATTTGTCATAATTTAAGCTTCAATAATACGGATTTATTTATTTATTATTTATTTGTCATAGTTGTATTGACGATTCATGATTCCGAATTTTATTTTATTTAGTTTGTATCTTTATACACCCTACTTCCGACTATATAAGAATAGTCAAATGAGAGCTATGTAACTACATTATAAAGATATTACAGAAAAGTACTTTAAACTAATTTAACCATCTAGCCTATGTCCTCAATTAAGATTAACTACCTCCTTAAAAGAAAGCGGCCGGAATTTTTAACCACATTACTTACCTCAAATATAAACGATAAATACTTACCTAAATACTTACCTTTTAGCCTACCTGTCAAGAGAGTGAACCACGATAATATAAAATCAGTAATTTAACCTTCCCATTTTATCACTCTGCTTTCCTATAAATCACGTGACAGGAATAATTGTTAAACACCATTACTTGTGACGTTTGTCGGTGGGCAAAATTAAGATTAATGCTGGTAGAAATTATGTAAGCCACTGATTTTCCCTAGAATTTCATTCTAAAGTTGTACACCCAATATAAAATTGTTATGAGTGGTTTTGTAAAGATAAAACTCTCTTGCAAAAAATGAATTTTTGGCACAGTTTCGTTGGTAAAATATATTATTTTATTATGCCAATTACTCGATCGAATACACAAAAAAGATATCGTTAATTGCGGCCGTTGTTGAACTTCAAATAAGAAAAAACTTTGATTTAAAAACATCTTACATGGATCCGTGTATATTGTATCCGTATGGTGGATACTTCTATGGATCATCCGTGGATCATCCTTATGTCCTGGATAATTCACGGATATGCGGATAAACCAAATATCCATAGATAATCTGCATCACGATTTTAATTTAGGTTTAATAAATAAAAAATTCAAAAATGAAACCGTTATAGTAATATATATATTTTTACGTTTCTGGACCTCTGACCTCTGTCACACAATCCAAAAATTAAAAAATCAAATTTCCATTGAAAAAACATTATATTAAAAATTAGAATTCAGAATGTTATTACAGAATTCTGTTTCTTTAAAAGGACAATTTTTTTGACTAGAATTTTCTTAGATTTCTAACAAAGAATTCTTTAATAATTCTTGAATATATTTTGACTTTTCCCGTTTTTTTTTCGTATATAATATACAGTATATATAGAGAATTTCTTTGATGCTTTTGAATAATTCATTTGGTTAAACGAAAAAATATGGACCAACCAATTAAATATAAACAAAAAATTTCAAGTAACATACCTAAAAAATGTATTGAATGTAATCAAAGAGAAACTATCAATAAAAGCAACTCATGTTATAGGACAAGAACGGTTATGCTAAGTGGAAATAAAGTTATCGATGATTTTATACAGTATATATTAAATACAGGTAGAAAACTAGAATTTGTACCATTTGATAGGTTTGAAAGTATAGAATTTATTGCTGAAGGAGGATTTAGCAAAATTTATAAAGCCACTGTTAGTTCAATAAACTGTTGGAATAATACAATTAATAGTAAAATGAAAGTAGCTTTCAAGGAACTTAATAATTCTGAGAACATCAAATCTAAAGAATTAAATGAGGTAGAGTAATCCGATGTTATTTCTTGATAAATTTTAATAAAAGATAAATAATTTAAATTTTTATGTTTCAGCTCAAAATATTCTTTCATCTTGAATTAAGATATGATAATTGTATTAATGAATATTATGGAATTACTCAACATCCTATTACAAAAAATTTCATGATAATTACAAGATATTATGAAACAGGAGATTTAGCGCATCATATTTCTAATAAGTTCTTTAATCTTAGTTGGTTTAATAAGCTCATTCTACTATCTTGTATTGTACGTGGACTTAAAATCCTACATGATAAAAATATTATTCATAAAGATTATCATAGTGGAAATATTTTTATGAGAACAAAAGTAGAAGCAGTAACAGGTGATTTAGGACTTAGTAAATCTGCAATAGACGATGATGATAATGAGATTTACGGAATTATTCCATATGTTGCTCCAGAGGTATTTCAAGTACAAAAATATACTAAAGCTTCAGATATATATGGTTTTGGTATGATTATGTGGGAATTAATGACTGGCAGACGACCTTTTTGGGACAGAAATCATGATACTGATCTTATTATTGAAATATATGATGGTCTTCGTCCTCCAATTGTTACAAATGCACCTGAAGGTTATATCGATTTGATGAAAGAATGTTGGCATTCTAATCCAAATAAAAGACCGACAGCTTCTGAATTATATAACAAAATCTGGAATATTTACAGAAAAGAGCCATTTCAACCTACCAATTCAACTGCGATTATTAAGTCGCCAGACATTGGACCCATAACAACAAATAATCCAGGTGCTATATACAAAAGTAGATCATTAAGCGCAATGATAAAATCTGCAGAATCTACCAGAAAATTAAAAATTCAAAGTAATTGCTTGTTATAATATTGATTTGTTTTATTTTATTTTTTATTTCCTTATATTTTATTACTAATAATTAATAAATAATGTAATTTTTTTAAGATTATAAAAAGTTTAATGATAATTGGACCGAAATTAATTATAGCAACGAAATTCTTATTTTCATAAGCGAACTATTGTTGTTCTATAATTTTTTTTTTATAAAAGATTATTTAGGTGAAAGCGTTAAAAAAATTAAATTAAATGAAAATAATGGTAAATCTCATTCTTTTAATTATTCTATTTTTACAATATATAATATTAATATTTTAAATCAAATTTATCTTTAGATTATTTGACAAGAGAACTTGGATTTGATATCGATAATCCTAATAAATCTAATAAATCTAATAATAATGGTAAGTATAATATTTTCATTTAATAAGTTTAATTAATTCATAAACTGATTACTGTAATTGGTTTGTTTATAATTAATAGATTATATTACCAAAGAATTTGATTTCGATATTTAATCCTCTTTGAAGTTTGAAGTGCTTTACATTTTAATTTTTTAGTCAATTTTTTATGATCACCTGTGGGCAAAATTAAGATTAATGCTGGCAGAAATTATGTAATTCTGTCTCATGGTGAGATTTTGACATACCCTAGTACTGTAGATTTATTTCAATACTACTTTTATTATTATTTTATTTTATTTCTAATTTTAAATTTGTACGCTGATGAAATTTTATCATCATGTTATAAATGGTCTTGTAAGAATTTCATTTCCTGTTAAACTTTGAAGGCCGGTTTCTTGTAAAAATGAATTGTTGGTTAAGTACATTCCAGTCTTAAATACTGTTTGTGTATTTGATAATGATGTGTATATAATAATGATATAAAGATATCGTTAACTGCGGCCGTTGTTGAACTTCAAATAAGAAAAAACTTTGATCGAGATTTTAGTAATAGCTTATTAATATCATAAATTCACATTGATAATAATTTATAACTAGGAAACGGGAACCATTATGAGTCCGGAACAAAAAATTGGACGCGATATGATAAACATTAGACAAATTGAAAATGAGGCGCAGTATAATTTAAATTGGTCATCACTCTTGTGACACCCACGTGACTGAAGTATAGTGCAACATGTTTATTATAATCACTTTTTTTGTAAAAGTTTGGTGCAACAATGCAACAATGTCTTCTTATTATGATTGAATAATATTTTATGCGTTGAATGACTTGAATGACTGTTGAATGCCACCCTTGTAACCCTTATTTAGATAATTAATTGTCATTGTTACAAAGTACCAATCAAATTTTCAGTTTTAGCTGATTGTTTCTTTAAAAGGACAAATTCTTTTTTTCGAATGAAGAATTCTTTATTTTTAAGTTTTGATCATTTGAGTAACACAATCTGAATTTATTTAGCGATAATTTCTTTACGCTCTTAAAATAAATAAATAATTTTGTCAAAAAAAAAAAAAAAAAAAAAAAAAAAAAAAAATGATTTAATATAAAACGCGTAAAAAATATGTATCATGACTCATGTACATTTTTTTTTTTTTTTTGATCATGATATAATTACAAGGAAATCATAATACAATATGATAAATATCATTGTTCTTTTTGAATAAAAAAAAAAAAAAAATTTTTGTCAAAAAAAAAAAAAAAAAAAAAAAACGAAAAAAATCATGGTCCAAATTAAGTCACGATGCACTAAGAGGTGTAATGAATGTCAACAAGGAGAAATTTTTGATGAACTCGATAGGATTTGTTATCTATGTTATAAAGAAAAACCAGTTTCTGGAAACAAAGTGATTGATTATTTTATATATACAATGAAAAATTATAATAAAATAATGGATTTCATTCCATTCAATAAATTTGAAAATGTGAAATTTGTCGCTGAAGGAGGGTTTAGTCGTATCTATAGGGCCATCTGGCTTGATGGACCTATAGATTATTGGAATTATAAGTGTGGTGGCAAAAGGGTAGTTGCCCTTAAGGAACTGAATAATTCTGAGAATATAAAATTAAAAGAATTAAATGAGGTAAATAATCTATATTAATTTTTTTTTGAATATAAATTTTAACATTAAATAATTTAACATAATTTTAAAATTTTTATATTTCAGCTCAAAATATTCTGCGATATTAACTTAAGTTTTGGTAGATACGTTAATAAATATTATGGGATTACTCAAAATCCCATTACAAAAAATTACGTTCTAATTACGGAATACTATGAAGCAGGAGATTTAGGGCATTTTATAAATAATAACTTCTTTAGTATTAATTGGAAAAATAAGTTATATTTACTATTTTGTATCGTACGGGGTCTCATGATCCTGCATGTTATTGATATTATTCATAAAGATTACCATAGTGGTAACATATTTGTTCATCATCATGAAGCAATAACGGGAGACTTTGGAATAAGTAAATATGCAATGGATGATGATGATGATGATGAGATTCATGGAATTATTCCATATGTTGATCCTGAGATTTTTCATGGGCATAAATATACTAAAGCTTCAGACATATATAGTTTTGGTATGATTATGTGGGAATTAATGACTGGTAGAAGACCGTTTTGGGACAGAAATCATGATACAGACCTTATTATTGAAATATGTGACGGCCTTCGTCCTCCAATTGCTACAGATGCACCTGAGGGGTATATTGAATTAATGAAAGAATGTTGGCATTCTGATCCAAATAAAAGGCCTTCAGCGAGTGATATCTATAAGGATATCATGCGTATCCTTCAAGCTGAATATAAAAATTCAACAAAAATTATAAAGTCACCAGATATTGGACCAATAACAGCAAATAATCCGGGTGCTATATTTAAAAGTAGACCATTGTCCGCAATGATAAAATCTGCAGAATTTATCAAAAGTTTAAAAATTCGAAGTAAGAGTTCTAACATTAATAACTTGACTTTATTTAGTTTTAAAATTCTATGTTTTTATTACTAACAAATCATGTATTTTTTTTTTTCAAGATAAAAGTAAATTCGATGTCGGAATTAATAATGGTAACGAAACTTTTATTTTTATATTGATTGATATTAATATTCTATTATAAAATAAAAAAAATTATTTAAATAAAAACGTTAAAATTTTGCAATGTATAGTTATATTTCTAATTCAAATTTATTTTTAGGTTATATATCAAGAGAACTTGAATTTGATATTGAATCTTAACAATATTTAAAATGGTAATATATTATTTTCATTTAATATATATTTTTTAATTTCATGAAATAATTAAATAATTGGTTGTTTTTATTTATAATTAATAGATTATATAATCAAAGAAATCGGGTTTGATATCTATTTCTTTGAAGTTTGTAAATTTTTCATTATTATTTTATATTTTTTATAAATATCTCTTGTATAAATTCCATATCGATGAGAATTTGATATGTTTATTTTTTTAATAAATTTAAAATGTAAAATATTAAAAATAAAATATAATAAAAACTCTTCTTACTTACATTCCCCTACTTTGTTTTTTTTAACTGAACTGTATAAATCGAGGTGAAAATCATAAAAAGTTTCTAGATTCCTATGATAGAAACACTCCCTAACCTCCATTGTGGGAGGTAAAAAAAAAAGGATTGGGCATAGTCATCCTGCAATTGCCAAAAAACTTGACACACTCATCATCAAGTTATAGATACAGTTTTTAACACTATAAATAAAGACGAAAACTATCTGTAAATGCAAAGTTTTTAATCCTATCATGTGACTAGACAAATCAGGTTATCTTCCCCAGTAACAACCTGCAAAAAATTACTATCACGTGATATTTACTAATTAAATATGCACGAGCACGAAATCATGTGGCGCACCTGTGACAAATAGCGTGTGACGAATAATTTTTTCACGCGAAAAAAATTTTTTTTTGATAACCTAATTTCGCCATTCACATGACTTGGAGGAAACTTTATTAAAAATCAATACACAAGTACATGAATGAAACTGAGCCCCCCACAAACAGGTGAACTATTTAAGTCATAAGAGAAAAAATATAAAAAATAATGCACTGGGTAAGGGAAAACTAAACTAAAAAAAGAAAAAAATAAAATTAGTAGGCCACACATTGCCCAGACAAATTGGTTATTGGATCGAATATTCTGACACATCCACAAGGGAAAAAGTAGCTGAAAGAAAAAAAGTTTTACTCTAAAAATGAAACCCTAACTATCCCCAGATAAAGACCATTTATCACACCTAACCCAAGATCAATGGACTGCCATACTATAAAGAGTACTAAACTCGAACAGACAGGATTAACCAGATCTGGAATCTTTTTTAGTAGAACTGTGGACGTTCGGGTAAAGTGAGCTGTATCTTCCTTTCGTAATCTTGTGGAATTTATTATTATCCAAAAGATAAGCAGAGACACCACCTAAGTTTGCAAAGTGTGCAAACACATCTTTAACCTGCTAGGCTAGACGATCCATTTGTTTCTCTAAAAAGAAATATTTCTGGTCATTTATGGTGCATTTATCATTTTTCTTGCCATAGGTGGATCTGGTGGAGAATGACTTCTTAGAGTTTTTATTTTTCTTTGAAGAGGAAGTACTTGCTGATAGGTAAGAGGAGTCAGATGTTTTCTTTCTGACTTTATCTATCTTCTATTTAATGATAAGTTTGTGAACCTTAAATTCAGCTTGATATGTGTGATTAAAATTGTCTGAGGTTTGGAAGAACCCTATGAGTTTCTGTTTGCCTTTGGGATTTTTCACCAGTTTGATAGCAGCTAGATGATGATGGCTCATGAATTCCTTATCCTGAAAAATGAGGTATTCTTTAAAGTCTTTACCAAAGTCAGTTAATATGGCTTGGAAGACTGTTCTTTGTTTCTATTATACTTAATATTTGCCATTGATCTTTTTCAAATATGTTGAGTACTGTAGTTCTCAGTATTATTGTGGCCCATACACAAGTGTATTTGTCTTGTTTTATTAGGATGGCTTTCACAAGAGAACCTAGGTATTTGTTAATTTCCTCTGTTATTTTCTCAGCATCCCATTTATCCAGAATGTCATATAACATTACATCATGCATATTTGGTTGTAATTTAGGCAGTATTGTGAATCCTGTGATGATATAAGGAGGGTGCTCCTTCTTAGCCTTTTTAGAGAACTTTGAAGGGGTGCAAATTTGTCTGCTTTCTTTGTGGACTTTGTTTATTTCTGTGAAGAATTTTCAGGTGGTGAAGTAACTGATTTGGGAAGATCTTTCTTAATTTTTATGTGATTATCATCCTGAAGCAGTATCTCTTGTAATTGTGGAATGTGAGGATTTCCTATATAATGATCAGTGTATTTAACATCTTGTCATTAGTATTCTTTGTTGATATCAATTCTTGAAAAATTACTGAAGCTGGTATGTTCCATTTCTTTTCTTTTTCTGCTAAAGATTTTTGGAAAACCAGTATACTGATAGTCTAAGGTTGTGCTATGCCTGCCGTAGCAAGTTTGGCTTTGAGTTCGTCAATAGTAATTTCATACCTAGTTATTTCCTTTGGAACCTCGTCAAGACTTTGTAAGTTGGCATCCAGTATATCTTCATAAAATTTACTCACTATCCCCGATAAGGAATAGTATAGTCAGTAAGAATTGTGTATAGTCAGAAACTCCTTTGACAAACTATCTGAGATTGTTCATACTGCCATCTTTATTCTTCAACTCATATCAAAGGCATTTTTGTTATGTGAAGGCAGTTACTTCATTGAACTGTTTGTTATCTATATCTTTGCACCCAAGAGAGTGAATATATTCATTAAAAAGTTTGTCTGAATAGGTAAAAACTATTACTCCCATATTTGACACTTTATTATGCAAATAAAATTTTGTAAAATTACTGTGTATTTCTAATAAAATAAAAAAAGTGAGAAAGAGTTTTTTTTCACATGAAAAAATTTATCCCTCAGATACTTAATAAAAATGCAATACTGCCAGTCATATATCAGGTAAAATTAAACAATTTTTTCCAGTATCGCCAGAAAATTTTTTCACTCTCACGTGACCTTTAAAAATTTTGTTACCAGTGTTAGCACCTCCCTGTTTTCCATTTTTACTATGTATTTCAGGGACAGATTTTTTTCAGTGTAAAAAATCCTATTTGTCACACTTTATTTATCATATACTTAAATTTCTTAATGCAGGCTGAGAATATATAATGCCAGCTGAAATCACGTGAGGATGAAAATTTTTCTGGGTAGATCATTAAACATTACCAGTCATATGATAGTGATTTTTTTTATGGCAATGCAGGGTAAGATTCCAGTAACACCAATAAAAAATCACTTTTACATGATACATGTTATGGCAGATGTAGCATTCAATTTTATTGGCTTGATCTTANATAAATATATTTGTTTTTTTCACGTTTTATTATTTTCCCCTTTTTCTTTTTTTTGTATTTACTTTTTATTTTATTTATATTAATAAATAATTAAATAAAAAGTTTTTAGCAAATATAGAACTAATAAAATATAATTTTTATGTTTTTTTTTACAAAATTACTATGCTACCCTTGTTTTTTACTTATAGCATAATTTTAATACTTTGTTAAATAAAACAGCTCTTGAGAGATTAAGCAAAGTTATCTAGCAGGTATAGAACTATTCAAAAATAGTTTTTTATTAAAATATCTTGAATACTTATAGAAGTATTAGTATTTTTTGCATAAAATTACTGTGCTGCATTGCATGTTTGTTTTTTTCACTTCATACTATAATTTTAGTACTTTAGTTAAATGAAACAGATTTTGAAAGATTAAGCAAATTGTCCAGCAGGTGTAGAAATACTTAGGTATTAATTTTTATTAAACTAACTTGAAATATTTGCATAACTACTAGTATTTTTCATGAATACTCAAGTTTTTTTTTAAAAAAATTAGCATTTTTATGCTTTATTTTTTTTTACTTTTGTACTTTATTAAGTTTAATTAAAACAATAAACAAATGCTAATTTTAAATGTAAATTTTAGTATTAAAATTTAGTATTTGTTATTAATTTTGCTTTATATATAACATTGTTTTTTTGAAACAAATGGAGTTTTTTTTCTTAAGAAATGTTTACACAATCTTAAATTGAGCCAATCAGAGTTTAAATACTATTCTGTGTCATATTATGAATTACGTGGAAGTGATTTTTTGTTAGTGATGCTGGGTAGTTAATCAGATTACACATCTTACCAAAATAAAAAGAGCCCAATCAGATCGAAGACTGTTTTAATTTGTCCTACTACCACCATATGATTTGCATTTCTTTCTTAAACCTCATTTAGGTGACTTATGTTATATAATAAGGTATAAATATCTTATATTTAGTAATGGAGTAGTAAGCAAATTTTATGAAGATACTCTTATTAAAATGGCCATAAATATAAAAGCTAAGATAGAGGACTTATATTCTAAAGAAATGTTAATATTAGAATTTACAGTGAATCTTAAGTTAGCATGTAATTCAATAGAGCATCTAAAACAAAACATAGCCAATAAGAACCTACCTTCATTATAAATACCAATAGTAGTAAAGAATTCCTTTATGAAAATTTCATTTGAATCAACATCAACAAATAATACCAATGATAGTTCAATAATACATTCCAGATGATTATTTTGCATAGCTACATAAGGATCAACAGCAGGAGCTGATGAATTTGGACATTCTGATAGTAAAATTTTCAAACTAGCTAATCTACCATCTGCTTCAAGTTTAAAAGTAAAACAGCTCAACAAGAAAAAGAACAAAGATTTAACTTCTCTCATTATTATAGAACACACAGTACCACCTAACTTAAAACATCACATGCATGACATAATGCTTTATAATATTCCAGAAAACTGGAATGCAGAAAAATCACCAAGGAGATAAATAAACACTTAGAATCATTTATTAAAGTGTTAGTCTCAGCAAAAGACAAATATCAATGCATCTGAGTTACTATCATTCTCTGAACTAATTATCTGGAGAAATTTAACAAGCTTTTCTGGTAAGTAGAGTTAGGCAATATTCCCATATGTTAGTTTTCAGGTGATTGGTCTTTAAAAAGATGTAAACAAAGACTCTCTTACTAAGTCACTATAATGGAATTACCTTCTGAATGTAAAAAAATCAATATCTTCAGAAATATTGAATTTAAAATACCTTCAACTAGGAGGCCATCAAAATGGTAAAAATTAAAATAAAGGTTATAAGCTAATTGACTATTTTAGCTACTATGATGATTTGATTAAAGTAATTCAGCAACCTCAATTGGTTATAAGATAACATTAGAGAAAACAAGTCTGCTAACAAGAAGTCACATGATGCCAAAGATACTTCTAAGAAAGATAAGAAGTCCTTGAAGAATAATAATAAAAATAAGAAAACAAACCCAAGACTAGGTTTAGCTCCAATTTTTCCACAGGATTGATTGTAAAGGTTCTGATAATTCTTGTTAAACTGCTTTCTTAATAAGGATCTAAGAAGTTATGAAAGAAATACATGGTAGTAAGATGAATTAAAGTAGTCTTCAATCTGATTGGGCCTTTTGATTTTGGCAGGATGTGCAACCCAATTTATCTAGCTATGTATTCTCTTTTCTTCTTTTTTTTTCTTTTTTTTCTAATCTAAATTTTCTTTTTAATTCTCCTTCAATCTTTCTTTTACCAGTATCTTATAACAGTAGCAAATTGCTACCCCTTCATAGGTTAAGTAATAGCAGCCAGATTATGATTAGGTATAGATAAAGAGTAGTTGTTGTCTTTAGAGTCAGTTTTATACCTTATTTGATAATATATTCCTGTATCTTTACTGTTACTTAATAAAAATAAAAATAAAATGTTGTATAATAAGCTTTATAAAAGTCTTTATCAGAAACCTTTGTAAAGGATTCTAAAAAGAAATTTAAATCAGAATTTTTTTTCTTATTCTTATCATATAAGAATTTCTTTTGTTTTTCTTTGAGATATTCTTATTAGGAGATAAGGACTTCTTACCAATAGACTTTTTTTCTCCACTGTATCATCAGTCTAACTATATTTTTTTTTTTGTGTTGATAAAAGATTGCTAAATAGCTATCATGATGGCAAAAAAAAAAGCCAATAAGTTTGCTACCTTTATTGGGTATTTTCACCAGTTTGATTATTTTTCAGTTGAATTTTTCTTTAAGAATTTTGTAATTTAATGCCATGATATTATTGTTATGTAATTTAATAATTCTGGCCAGAAATAAATAATCTGTAATGAAATATCCTTTTTAGTATAACATTATCTAATATACCACAAAAAGGAGGCATCTAAAGCAGATCAAAATCATGTAATCATAGGAATATCTGTTACGCCTCATGTCACACCTTCATTTTCCATTTTTCCTAAGTATTCTAAGGCAGGGATGATGATTTTATGCTGCAATAAAATATAAATTATGTATGTACTAAAGTAAAATAATGTGATTTGATGCTTTTACTATATTATGTGACATTATTAAACATAATATGTAATTTTATTTGATAAATAGTAAATTTATATGATAATAATAGTATTACAACATTACATGATAGTGATAGAAAATTTTTAAAAAATGGTAATTTACTAAAAATTTTGGAAATAACTGGTATTTTACTGCGGATTATATATGCATCTTAATATATAGGAATCCAAATTATGCAATTTTATGATATGATAAATCTGAATTATGTGTTATCATATTATTTATGCATTTAATGCAAAATTATGTGATTGCATAAAATTATCATTCCTGTTCTAGGGGTGACGATGAGCTTAAGATAACAGAAAATGTAGAAAGAGAAATATTTACTAAACTGAAATGGGTTAATTATCTTAAATATTTCTCCCTTCACTTCTAATAGTAAAAAATCAGAACATCTTCAAAATCCAGATTATCTTAGTAATTCAACATCTTTTTTCAATACTTGAGACATTTGTTTTCTGGACATTACCTGTTATTTGTCACATGCATAATTTCTTAATGCCATAATTCCGGCCAAAAATTTTACAAAATCACGTAATTCTACTCTGATATTTTGGCCGGCTTTATGAAATCCGGCCAAAATTAAGCATGTAATTAATAACATGTAACAAATAGTATTTTTCATCCCTTACTTTTCCTACAAGGTTTTATTCCTCATGGTTTATTCTCATTCCTCCTTTCCAATGGCTTCTCAGCTAGTTCTACCAAGAACCTTATCTGCTCCATGGTGAATAAGTTACAACGTGACTTCTTCCATCAAACCTGGCTTCCTCATTGTCACATTATGGCTTCTAAGCTTCCTGCTAAGGACATCATTATGTCACGTGCTCCCGCTGATGCTGCTCAGGTTTCAAGACTCCTATCGCTGACCTCAGCCTTTGTTCCAGACCTGCTATCTAAAGCATTTTCCTTAAGAACTTCCTGGATAACCCTTTTGGACCAAATGGTCCCTCTGATGGATCTGACAGTTTGGGTGGTTAGGATACGGCTCTCCTTTAACTTATTTTAAGGGATTGGAGGGGATACTTTCTGGATGGCCAATCTGGTTGCAACCTCTCATTGTGAAGTTGTTTACTGGATATGTTTTTATATTAGGTTTATAACGTAGGCATTTAGATTAGTTTTACTTTCTATTACATTTATAATCAATAAAATATGCTGTTAAAACTAAAAAAAAAAAGTATTTTTCATACTGAAAAATAGTAAAAATAAAAAACTTCATTTTTATTTTTATTTTTATTTGAGATTTAGGAAGCATCACAAATACAAACTAGGTCATATAAAGTATACAGGTATAAGTGAGCCTTTTTAATGGGTAAACTATCTATGCCTAAATCGATAGAGCCAATGGCTCTTGCACATTGGGACAAATAAAGAGGAGAGTAAAAATAGAAAACTAAGTCTATATTGCAGGATGACAAATTATTATATATAATCATATAATAGGAGTAGCAATGCATCCTATAGTGATAAATTACCTTTTATTTTCTTTAAATTCACATTTTAGAATATATTTATTTTTATATTTGAAAGGCAGGTTTATAATTATGGTTTAGTAAGCTAAATGTTATTTTTTTGTTGTAGTGACTATTTATCTGAAAACCAAAAGACTTATAAGTTACTTAATTTTATTTGTAAGAATATATTGTAAACTTTTTCCAGTATTTTAAATATACAAAATCATATAAAAACAGGCCTATTAGAAAATATTAAATTTTTGTGACAATAATATAAGAAATAAGATTTCAGAGAAATGGTTTGTATTTATAAACTCATTTTTCACTACTATTAATTTGTATTTATACTTTTATTATAAAGAAAAAAATTAATATAAATGAAATTTATATAGAGAAAAACTATGAAAATGATTTTATGATAAGAATAATAAGAATAAAGCAGATATGTAAATATGTACTATATAAAAGTGATCGCAACTAATTATATTTCATTATACAAATTAATTGAAAAGATCTTATCAATAATCTTATATTCTAATACAACTATACTAAACTAACTTAATAAAATCTTTGAGTGTTCTGTTTATTTATTACTGAAAAATATACCAAACTAATTTGCAATCATAGAAAAAGGCAATATAACCAAGTTTGATAAAATATAAACTCCTGAATATCTGGATTAGCATGTCAAATTAATTGAGTTACCAAGCATTTTGACAGATAAGATTCATTTCAATTTATTAAAAAAATATAAAAAAGAAACTGAATATAAACCAATGCAATTATCAAAAGCTGTGATAAGTATATTAGCAAAATCTTAAGCCAAGCCTATCATTTTCAGAGCCAAACCTGATAATTTCATATACCTGAAATTCTAAAATAGTTTTAGGGGGAACTGATAATTATAATTTTGCATTTGTTCAACCATAGAATTCACCATGAATATTATCTTACTTGCAATAGTTCAAGCAATAAAATTCAAGTTCATGATTGTAGCATAAAAACTTCATCATATAGCTCATGCTTGTACTTATTTTTTTTATTGCTATTCTTATCAGCTGATATGTAAGAACTATTTCAAAGTTTAGCACTTTTTTTATTTTAAAGCATGACTTTGATCATTAAATAAAACTATAAGTTAGTTGTGTAACTAATCAACTGATGAGTCAGATCAATTTGTATGGCAATTGATTTTTCAATCATCCAAAAAAGTTTTCCATTTATAACTTAGGTCTAAAATCAAACTTGAATCCATAAAATCAAAAAAAAAAGTTTCTGAACATTGCCATTGCAATACAAAATGTCAATACACAAATATTTTAAACACACTTCGAAAAATTGGAATATTCAGAGCTTTTTTTGATGAATGTATTATGGAGCCATTAGATCAAAAACTTGACTATTACATTAAGAGTCTTGAGGATATTGTTAATTGTGAAGAAGGTGATGAAAAGAAAGGACAAAACTGTTGCTTGATAAATATAATAAAGCAAGTGTGAGCTTTTTGGGCTTTTGTATTAGAATGCAAGCTTTCTATATTAGAGCATAAAAATTTTCTAGTTATGATACTGACCTTATTGTGATTTTTTAGGTCATCAGATGACCTGAAAAATTCAGCCAAAACCTACAAAAAATAATGAAAAGAAATATTAACAAAAGTTTCTTACAAAAAAAATATATAGTTTATTATCTATCTATTATCCAACTGAAATCTACAAGTAAATGTTTCCTTCTAAAAAAAAAATAAAAGAAAAACAAAATTAAAGTTGTGAAACTTACCTATTTCATTACCCCAAGCCCAAAACCTATAAAAAAATAAAATAAATATTAGTAAACATTTTAAAAAAAATGATAAAAAGGAAGTTTCATACCAAATGTTGTAAAACTCACTTTATTATTCTGAATATGAAACCTATAAAAAAAACTAAAAAAAGAAATGATAGTAAACACTTTAATTAAAAACTAGATTCATAGTTTTAGCTAGTCAGAATCAGCGCTCTTATTGTGAGAATTTTATGCATAAATATTAATTTTTGATATAAATTAGTTTACTAATAAATATTATTTTTATAATAAATATATCATTAAATTATTTTGCATACTCTTTACTTGGTTCAATTAAAAAATTGAAAAAATTAAATATATACCTGAAATAACTTAAATTTTAAATGTAGATTTTTTTGTTTAATAATGATTCCTTTTTAGTATATAGTGGGTGTCTTCACAAAATGCAATCTTGAGATTAAGATTAGCACTTCAATCTTAATTCACAAAAATCAGGTTAAGATTACATTAATGTTAGCCAAATATTAATTCAGGCCAAAATTTTGTGTAATATTAAATAAAAATTTTTTACTTTTTTGGGTTAAGGTAATACAAAATGCATACCAATGGATTTCTTGCATATACATTTATAAGTAAAAATCCAATTAAAATTTTCTATTGTAAATATATGCATACTTATACGCATTTATGCATAATTTTCTTTTAGAGTAACATGCTAAACTTTATGATTTTGATCCGCCTAGTGGTTCACTTGGTTTTTCATTCCTAATCTTACTTAATAAATAAGATTAAAATTCATATGAAATTTCAATCATATTTTTTGTGAAGCCAGATTAACCACTAATCTTAATTTTAATCTCAATCACGCATTTTGTGAAGACACCCAGTATTTGCAAAATATTTTTACTATGATTGTTATAATAAAAATTACACTATATCTTATACTATACATATAAAATTAAGTAAAATTAATTTAATTGGTTAAATTGATTATTATTAAATACTTAATTCTGGTCAAAGTTTCTTAATTCTTGCCAAAATTATAATTCCAGCCCAAATTTGGCTAAGTAATATGAGAAAATTTTTATATAACTTTTATTAATTAACTGGATCTCAACTGAAAGTTAGTATATATTTTATAAAAGAAACTTAAATAATTTAAAATCAAATTAATAACACTAAGAGTTTTTTTTTAAAATATATATATATATTATTTATAGATTCTGAATTGTTGAAAGTTTTTTCATAAGGGAATAAATAAGTTTTGCTACATTTGTTATGAAACTTCTTTTTTTGATTTTTTTTTTTATTAGAAACATTTACTAATGTTATTTTTTTATTTTTCAGACTCAGGTAACAAAATGGTAGGGTTTGCAACATTTGCTACAAACCTTTTTTTTTTTAATTATAACATTTCTTTTTATTTATTTTTTTTATAGACTTGGGTTCTAGATAATAGAGTGAGTGAATTTTGCAACATTTGTCACAAAACTTCTTTTTTAGAATTTTTTAATTAAAAATGTTTACTAATATTTCTTTTATTTTTTTGTAGGTTTCATGCTCAAGGTAATGAAATGGGTTGGGTAAGTTTCACAACTTTTGTTGTGAAACCTCATTTCTTTTATTTTTATTTTTATAGATTTCAGTTTGGGTAATAAAATAAGTAAGTTTCACAACTTTAAATTTAGTTTTTCTTTTATTTTTTTTAGAAGAATCTTTGTATCAAGTTTAGAATGCAACTAGTTTTAAAGGTACCTTTTGAACTTAGTTTTTTTATTTTTTCATTAGAAAGGACTTCTTTATTTTATAGGCTAAGTTTAGCTTTTATTTTTGGATAATAGATAGATAACAAACTATATATCTTTTTTGTAAGAAACTTTTGTTAATGTTTCTTTTCATTATTTTTTGTAGATTTTGGCAGAAATTTTCTTTGGAAAGTTTTATTTGACTTTTTTCTTTAATAATTATTAGTACAATTTGATGTTGATTATTAAATTAATATTTTTATATTTATTTTTTAATTAAAATTAATGCTATTGTAACAGTTGAAAAATATTCAAATTATTTTATTAAAATAAAGTTACAAAATTATGTTAAAGTTTTGCCCAAAATTATTTTGAAAATTCAGCTGGCTTGAAAACATCACATATGATGTTGATCAGTGATAATATAAAGTTGATACATCTATACATAAAACATCAAACATGGACAGGTAAAACATCAAGCACAGAAAGATAAAACATCAAGCATGGACAGGTAAATCATCAAGCATGGATAGTTAAAAACATCAAGCACATGACAGTTAAAATATCAAGCATGTGGCAGATAAACATTAAATATGGATGGATAAAATATCAAGCATGAACAGATAAACATCAAGCATGAACAGGTAAAATGTTAGACATGGGGGACATTTTATCTATCCATGCTTGATAGTTTTGTCCAACTCGGCTTGCAATAATGAATAGGTAAAATGTCAGGGAGAGATTGATATTTTGTCAATTCATGCCTGATTTTTCACCCGCTCAATGCTTGATAGTTTTGTCCAACTCGGCTTGCAATAATGAATAGGTAAAATGTCAGGGAGAGATTGATATTTTGTCAATTCATGCCTGATTTTTCACCCGCTCAATGCTTGATAGTTTTGTCCAACTTGGCTTGCCATATCCATTATATCTATATTTTTCTGCTATTGATCTCTAGTGATTATTTCTGTATTACATAACAAGCCAGAAGTAACATTCTGATCAGCCAAAAGTTTCTTCTCCTGCTTAATCTCATCACTAACCTTTCTCTTATATTCTAATTCCAAAAAACCATCCATCTCTCTATCCTCCAATAACTTCTGCCCACTCAAACTTGAAGGTGAAGAATTGACATCATTATACTGATCCATAATAAAGTTAGGTATATTAGCAGCTAATTCATCAGGTATCACTTTTTTGGAAAAAATATCTTCAATAGAACATGTGTCCTGCATATACTTGCCGCCCATATTCAAAAAAGGAAATTGTAACAATGCACTTGCCGATCATTTATTGTTGTAATTTCCTTTTTTGAATATGGGCGGCAAGTATAGTCCTGCATATTAGCAATGACTTGGGTTTGCTTATAATTCGAGAAAAAATTTTGATCTGTGCAAAATGATGTCCATGCAATAAAGTAAACACTAAAATATATATACGAAATGGCATTTTTTATTTTTCTGATACATACAATAAAAAATCATTCTTGAATGTTTTATTGATACAGGAAATAAAATATATGATTCGATTTTGCTAACTGTTTATATATACCAATGTTCATTTGCCCAGTCATTAATATTCTAGATAGAAAAACACGTCAGTTATATTTATGCAATGTCAGAATATTAAAAGCCCCACGAAAACTGTCCAAATCACACTCCATCAATTACTAATCCACATGATAGGGAATGACATATACAGTACATGGTCATATAAAAATCGACTAGGAGAGTCACTCAGTATTTTGACTAAAAGCCACTTATTAATAATGTACAGAAAAGATTCAAAAATGGAAAAACAGTTTTATAGTAAATTGTGCATCGCTGAAAGCATCAAATTTGTTACTGATGAAGCAAACAGAAATGGTACTGGCCAGCAAATGATTGAGAGATTCTCTTGTAACTTAGCAACAATCCTGGCAAGAGATAAAGAAGTGGTTGCAGTAATGCTGACAACTTCAATAAATAGTTGTACTGTTTACATTTCTAAAAGGGATTGGTTTAAGAAAGACGATGAATATATCAGAAAAATTGAGAGACATCTTAGAAGTATTTCTAAAGATGCTCCCATAACTTTGGTAAATGCATTGAAGAGAGATGATGTTCGAGCTTTATTCAAAGATGTAATGGCGTACTGCTCTGTTAAATTCGAATCTAGATTTGAAAAACTTAAGAAAGATATAACTCGTAATCAAGACGAACCATATATTAAATCTTTTAGATCTTTCATGGGTGATGCTTCAATTGATGTTGATAATATAAAAGATGTGGAAAGACACGTTATATCCAGAGTTTGTTGCAAGTATTATAAAAAAGTCAAAACTTCCCCTGCAATTTCGGAAAGATTTCTAAGACATCTCAAAAAGGTGGGGTCTTACATTGGATCTTTGATCAATATTACAAGATGCGTGTGTAATGAATTCCACAGAGATCAAATTTCTAATCTTGAATTGCGCAAGTTGCATCCTGATACGACTTTTCAAACCATATCTTCATGGAATAGTATTATCCAAAAGTATTTTGATAATCCCAAAGAGTTTAAAGATTTCAGGAATGCATGTTTGAACGATACTGACACAAAGAAAAAACTAATCGAGATTTATGGTGAACCTTTAGCTACACAGCTGGATAGTGAAATAAGACTAGGCGTGTGTTTACATGCAGAAATGAACATATTGGCTGACATAATAAACCGGAAAGATAAACGTAGGGCATTTATAGCAACATCTAAGAATTGTTGTTACTTGTGTGAATTGTATATCAAATTTGCACGAGATCGAAGATATAATATCGTCGTTTCTGGATCACACAAGAAGATTTATCATGCATGGAAACTTCCAGATATAAAGGATTACAACTTTTGGAAGGATTCCTTGTCATATTTGTTATCAAATCTCAATCAGATCATAGGTAACGAAGTAAAAAAACGTAATATTCTACTATCTGATGATTCTTTTGATCTTGGCGATCAAGAAATTAAAGAGGGAATTGATGCTATATTTGTATAACAAAGCTATTTGTAAAGTTTTATTATAACTATATTTTATCAGTATAAAATAAAGGTTTTATTGTGCATAAAAATTGGCTTATGCAAAGCAAAAAATTTAAAAATTTTATTTTTGTAAATGAATTAAATGAATATCAATAAAAAGAGCAGGTACCGACTAAACTAATAAAATATTATTAGAGTAGAGGTTATAACCCATAAAATGAGAGTTCTTCTCTCCATATTATCTAATGCTAATTTAAAGTAAATTAACCAATTCCCATCCACATATTCCGTTTATATCCGACATAGATATAAGAAATTATATTAACGCGCAATTTCGGTTCCATTACAAAATTCCAGAGCAAAAAATTAGCGAATGGGTTAAAACAATAAACGACTCTTAGCGTAAATTCCACTCATACAAAGCATAAAGAATTCGCTAATGCCTAGAACTTTCCGGAACAAATAGGCCAGTCTACACTGCGGATGTTACATAGCCATGTTTGCCTGGCAAATGTGAAGACTCATCAAACCTCAAAATGATACTACCAATAACTTTTTAGTTATAAAAAACAGTGACATTTTGTCAACGATCAGTGTTGTATAAAAATTTTTTATTAATACAAGAAAAAATAAATACAAAAGTTGCGGTGGATCCGGATACATGACAATTTTTTTCTATACTAGTATTTGTACGATTTTTTTCGAACAAGACAAGACTATCTCTTTTTTACCCGTTTCAATGATTCCTACGGTTCGATCTGGCGATCAAATACACACTTGATTTGCCCAAATAAATTCTTGAGTTTTTCAAGCATAAGACCTCTGTCGAACACACTCTCGTTAATGGGAAAAGTAAATGATGTTTTTGAACTCAATAATACCTCAACATTTCCATTATTATAATTGTCATTGTAATCACCAGTAGTGATTAACTTAATTATGACCCAGTCGACCCCTGTCGAAATGATACCATACATTACATCTTCACGCAAAGCCTCATTATATGTGCGTTTCTTTTTATTACGCTGAGACAAAGCTTGTAACTGAATTGCATTCTGACCAACAACCCTGGTTAATATCCTCCCTTTTAGCCTCAGTAACAACGATAATCGTATCTCTAATCTTTAATAACCCAATCCACTGGCCCTTTACCATGGTTTCCAGATAACTCGTATTCTGGACATACTTTCACTTCACCATCATAACAAGAAGTAATGTCATGAAGAACGGAAGAAATAAATTCGTGCCTTGTTGCTTCATTTGCACTAGTGACGTGAATGCAGGTCATATGTTTCATAGCTATATCTTCCAAAACGTACTCCAATATCTTTTCGTAATTGGTTGTACCTGGGGAGAACAATATAATTATCGGCTGTTAACCCAAATAACGTCTTGATTTGGGGAAATGTCCACGACGAAAATGCCTGTTGTGCTATAAACACCAAAATTAATTTTTGTTAGCGGTATGCCACACTTATGGTAATTTATTCTAAATAAAATTAACCAAAAGACGCTTCGCAAAACTATGCTTACATGTGTCCACGACTATAGGAAAATCCACCTTTAATCCTTGAATCCAGATTACACTCGCCAAATCTTCATCATCAACCAAACAAATAATTTCTTTTTCACTGCCACACTCACGATTTATAACGATATGTTCATCCTCTGTCCCATCCGGAAATGTGAAACATGTGCGAAGTCGAGACTTCAAAGCTGATAAGGTTATTTGTCAACGGGTTATTGTCCACTGAAACGTTTTTGCCTTACGCCCATATGTTGCGGCAATGAACTTCTTTCGCCTCAACAGGTCGTTGTACGATGATATGTATGTGTTCGTCGGCTGGCTGGAAGTAAAATGTTTGCTAATTTTCGAAAGTGGAAGCAGTTCCTCACCACCAAGCTCCTCCTTGATATAACGTTTTATTTTTGTATTATCTAGGTCAAGATTTTCGTTTTCTTCTTCGAGGTAAATGTCGACCTTTCATAACTTGAGTTTGTCTGTAGCAAAATTATCGAACTCGGGTGCTTGTGTTTTTATGTCACACAGGCATTACATCATTACACGTGACCCGCTTTCTGATAAAATAATAATACTTATTTTTTGGTCGATTTTGAAAGTTAAGTTTAATATGATCGGGAGACGAGCAAGAAAATATTCAATTTCATGTTTTTTTTCAATTATAAAATTAATATAATCATCGAAAAAAAATTTTTCTGATTTATTTAGTGGAAAAAAAAATTACCTAAACAGCCAAATCATTTTGTTTACCGAGCGACTGAAACAAAAATTTATCAAATATTTCATAAGTTCGGTTTGAATATTTTAATTAAAACAAGTTATTATTATAATTTGATTTTGCACACATAAATGTAATTTGGAACAATATTTAGCCTAAATTCTGACCATTCAATTTTTACCTTGTTACAAAATTTGACAAAACTTTTAAATAATAAAAAGAATTATGATGTTACAATCAATGATGACAAAAACAATAAGAAAGAATTTTGCTATCCTTGAAACAAGATCCAATTATTTTGGAGATGCTTTTTCTAACAAATTAGCAAAAAAAAGAAAATAATATTTTTATTTTGGAATGTCCCGATATTTTTGCTAATATATTCAATATTCTAATTAGGTAATATATAAAATTAATATTAAAATATTATATTGTATATTAGATTAATCTTTAATTAATTTCACTTTTTTAGATTTAGGTATATTTATGGTGATAGGTGATATGATTAATCTTGTTAATAAGGAAGTTTCGGATATTCTGAATCTTTTAATTGCTTGCGAGAGATTCAAGCTTAAATAATTGTACGATTATCTGGTATTGTTCAAGATTATCTTATCATACATCATCAAGCTTGGCTCTTACAAAATTTGGTTTTAATTCAACAAGTTAGTTTCAAATATCCTAAGTTTATCAAATTGCAAAATTATAGGACAGCAACTATTTGTAAAAAAACCTGATTTTACTTTTGTAAATAAAGAAGAATTATTTTATCTCTTTATAAAAACAAGAAAACAAACTTTTATTATTTAAATTTTTTTTAATGATTTTTTTATTAATTATAATAAATAAATGTTTTCTTCGATTATTAATTGTTCATTTGATTATTTAAAAATTAAATTTAAAAATTTTCTAAACAAATTATTAATTTTACTAACTATTATCTAATATTGTCTATTGTTTAGCAATCCTTAACTTTGTTTAATAATCTCCATTTGTTGTACTTTTTTTCATTTTCTAATTTTTCCCTGTGTTCATTCCTTCATTATCCTTTATTATTCTTGCTATTTTTTTTTTTTTTTTTT